>DWLO01000909.1:0-17064 GCA_018245335.1 Dalla quadristriga | reverse complement strand
CGTTACAAACAAACAAACAAACAAACAAACAAACAAAAAAATCTTTCCTCTTTATAATATTAGTATAGATATAGATTTATTGCCTATATGTACAATACAATTATACAGCTTTTACAATTAGGTCTGTTCATTACATGTGCCTAATGGGCATGGGCATTGGCAAGGTAATCCAAGGCAATCCCATGTTGCAGAAAAAGGTGTTACTGTCCCACAGTTGGGCACGGTCTCTTCTCCCAAGGGTAAAGCAGTACGGTTGACAACGCTGGCCAAGATTGCTTATTTGTTAGTTATTCAGACTGTAATAATGCTGCTAAGCCAAACTTGGAAGGGATTATAGACTATGGCCTGAATCCTTTTCATTCTAAGAGGAGTACCATGCTCAATACAACGAGGATGGATAAAAGACGATATTGCATATTTATATGATAGTAATTATAAATCTCCTTATTTTAGATATTCCAAACATCGAGCCCCTGTTGAATCCATGCCAACCATCACCCTGTGGACCAAACAGTCTTTGTCGGGTTATTAATGGGCATAGTGTGTGCACTTGCGAAATTGGTTATATTGGCACTCCTCCGTCTTGCCGACCTGAATGTATTGTTAGTTCAGAATGTCCCCAAGATAAGGCGTGCGTCAATAAAAAATGCATAGACCCCTGTCCAAACACATGTGGTGTCAATGCTCGTTGCCAAGTTGTAACACACAACCCGATTTGTAGTTGCACGCCCGGATTTACTGGCGATCCATTCACTAAGTGCAGCCCGGAAGAAAGTGAGTCCGCTTTTTAGCCAATTGATTTTAAACTATATACTAAATAAGAATGTAGGCAAAATAATGTTAAAATTTACTTACATACTTATTTTTTTATTTAGGATTAGTACCGACAAATCCCTGTTTGCCCTCGCCATGTGGACCGAACTCTGAATGTCGAGTTATAGGCGATCAGGCTGCTTGCTCTTGTCAGCCTAACTATATAGGAAGAGTACCTAATTGTAGACCAGAATGTACTATTGACGCTGAGTGCCCTAGCAACACAGCCTGTGTTAACGAACGTTGTAAAGATCCATGTCAAGGAGCCTGCGGCTTGAATGCTATTTGCTTAACCGTCAATCATAAAGCAATATGTAGTTGCCAACAAGGATACACTGGAGATGCTTCGAGAAATTGCATACAGATTGTGATGTCATGTAAGTATTGTATTGTAAAGGTCGGATACTTAGAATAATCCAGATTTTTATAAAAATAGTTATCCCCGTCAAATGAATTCTATGCTTAAACTAAATTATGTTATACTCTCATTTCAGCTACTGAAATGACACCAACTTCAAGCCCATGCTCGCCGTCTCCTTGTGGACCGAATGCTGAATGCCGAGAACACAATGGTGCTGGTGCTTGCTTCTGCTCTGAGGGTTATGAGGGTGATCCGTATAACCAGCAAGGATGTCGAAGGGAATGTGAAAGTAATGATGACTGTCCCTTGAATTTGGCTTGTACTAGATTTAAGTGTATCGATCCCTGTCCGAGAACTTGTGGACAATTAGCACAGTGTACTGTTGATAAGCACGTGCCTGTTTGTTCTTGCCCAGATGGCTATACAGGAGATCCTTTCTTCCAATGCAAGCAAGTACTCATGCCACGTAAGTATTACACAATCAAAATAGTTGTTGCGTACCTTATTATACTTATCGGTTGAAACTGTTTCAGTTCATTTGAATATGTCATAAAATTTCAGCTGCTCCAGCCCAGAACCCGTGTGAGCCGACACCTTGTGGACCCAACAGCCAGTGCAGACAAGTTAACATGCAAGCGGTGTGCTCTTGTCTTCCGAACTATATCGGATCGCCACCATCCTGCAGGCCTCAATGCGTGGTAAATAGCGAATGTGATGCATCTAAAGCATGTATCAACCAGAAGTGTGACGATCCATGCCCTAATACATGTGGTTTAAGAGCTCATTGTTTAGTAAAGAACCATAATCCAATTTGCACATGTCCAGCTGGTATGACCGGCGATCCATTTACTCAGTGTTACAGTAAGTATTAAACAGTAATCTCATCTTATCTTACTAATATTATAAACCAGAAAATTTAATTTGTTTGTTTGGTTGATATGTCTTCACAGTTAATCAGTTTTCCTAGAATTTGGTTGAGAGGTAATTGGAGTCACGACCATATAAAGTAAAGTTATAGTATGCTTTTGACCCCGAATAAATATGCAGATCCCGAGGGAATGAAAACATCATAAATTTTACGCGGACAAAGTGCTTCGCCAACTTTTTAATACTAATTTTTCAACAGATATTCCACCTACAACTGTGCGACCACCGTCTTGTACTCCATCTCCTTGTGGACCACATTCACGTTGCCAACTTCTTGCCAGCGGACCAGCTTGTTCATGTTCTCCTGGTTATGTCGGATCTCCGCCATCATGCCGCCCTGAATGTACTATTAACTCGGAATGTCCCGCATCACTAGCATGCGTTCGTCAAAAATGTGAAGATCCATGTCCAGGATCATGTGGAGTGGAGGCAAACTGTCATGTTTTAAACCATGTAGCTGTCTGTGTTTGTAATGATGGATATACAGGTGATCCATTTTCTAGATGTCTACCAATAACTGAAAGTGAGTACAAATATTCCGTCTTCTTTTAATTAGGTATTTTTCATATTTTATGCCAAAGATTGATGGCTGTCACCTTTGCTATTTATTGCTACATTTTATGTTTCTTTACAGGACCAACAACTCCATCTCCGTTAGATCCTTGTAACCCATCTCCGTGCGGACCAAATGCACAGTGTGACAATGGTTTTTGTACTTGTTTACCAGAATACAGTGGCAATCCATACGAATCATGTAGACCAGAATGCACTGGAAGTCAAGAATGTCCAAGAGACAAAGCTTGTTTCAGAAATAAATGTAGAGACCCATGTCCTGGGGTTTGCGGACAAAATGCAAAATGTGATGTAATAAATCATATACCAAGCTGTTCTTGCGTAACTGATTATACGGGTAATCCGTTTACTCATTGTCAACCTGTAGAAAAGGACAAAATGTTACCCAGGGACCCGTGCCATCCGTCACCTTGTGGACCTAATAGTATTTGTCGAAACACTGATAGTACCGCAGTATGCGCTTGCATTGAAGGTTTCCAAGGATCTCCACCAGCCTGTCGACCTGAATGTATTGTTAGTTCGGAATGCCCATCTACAAAAGCTTGTGTTAACCAGAAATGTATCAACCCATGCATAAATGCCTGTGGTGTATCTGCTCGCTGCGAAGTTATCAATCATAGCCCTATATGTAGCTGTAATCTGGGACAGACAGGCGATCCATTTAAAAGCTGTTACGACATAATAGCAACACCACCTGCAGAAACAGTCGATGCTTGTAATCCGTCACCATGTGGCCCTAATTCATTGTGCATTGAGAGAAATGGAAAAGCGAATTGTAGATGTGTAGATAATTATATTGGGCAGCCACCGAATTGTAGACCAGAGTGTGTGATTAACCCTGATTGTCCATCAAACCAAGCGTGTATTAGGAATAAATGCGTAGATCCTTGCCCAGGATCATGTGGTGTTAACGCAGATTGTATTATTGTAAGCCATACTGTATCATGCATTTGCAGAGAAAAATATACTGGAAATCCATTCTTACAATGTGTTCCTCAAGAAGGTACCTAATTTCTTTCTAATCTTTAATTTTTTGTTTTAAATATTTTCTTTTCTGGTGCCTCTTATGTGACAATGAATGATTACTGGTTACTGATATACATTTATATTTCATTTTATAGTAAAAATTATGATACAATTTTATATTGTTACCTTTATTACAGAAAATGTTGTCAAACCATGTGACCCATCACCGTGTGGTGCTAATGCAATTTGTACACAACGTAACGGTGCAGGAGCTTGTTCATGCATGGAGGGATATCAAGGAAACCCATATGAGGGCTGTCGACCTGAATGTGTTCTTAGTTCGGATTGCTCTGCGGACAAGTCATGTATCAGAAATAAATGTGCTGATCCCTGTCCAGGAATTTGTGGTTCCAATGCTGAATGTACAGTAATCAACCATGTTCCTTCTTGCGCATGCCTGAAGGGATATTCAGGAAATCCATTTGTACAATGTAATTTGAATGAACCAGTAGAAGAGATAAGGCCTTGTCAACCTTCTCCGTGTGGACCTAACAGCATATGCAGAGAAAACGGAGAGCTCGCATCTTGTGAGTGCCTACCAGACTATAGAGGAGCTCCACCAGATTGTCGACCGGAGTGCACCGTCAGCAGCGAATGTCCACCGGATCGTGCATGTCATAAATTAAAATGCGCTGATCCGTGTAGAGGTACATGTGGTATCAGTGCACATTGTCAAGTAATCAACCATAGCCCACTGTGTAGCTGTCCAGCAGGAACGACTGGCGATCCATTCAGCAGATGTCAAGAAATTCAATTTATAGTTGACGAACAAACTAAGCCTTATCAACCTTGCCAGCCAAATCCGTGTGGCCCGTATAGTGAATGCCGCCCATTAAATAATTCCCCAACCTGTTCGTGTATGTTAGGCTACTTAGGCTCACCACCAAATTGCCATCCGGAGTGCCTAGTGAATACAGATTGTCCATCACATCAGGCATGCATAGCGGAAAAATGCACAAATCCATGTGAAGGTTCTTGTGGGTTTAGAGCAGAGTGCCGCGTTCAAGACCACATTCCTATATGTAGCTGCCCCATGGGCTATTCTGGTGATCCATTTATTCAATGTTCAGAAGCAATTGGTAAGACCTGTATATTTATCCATACGACTGAAAAAAAAAAAAAAAAACTGCAATGCAATTGTTTTATTTCTTGTTAATATAACATATTTCTTTGCTATTTTAGTTACACCAACGCCATCTGCCGATCCTTGTAATCCATCACCGTGTGGAAGTAATGCTATTTGTGACGCCGGTTTATGTTCATGTTCACCTGGTTACTTTGGCGATCCCTATTCGGGATGTAGATTGGAATGTAGTACCAACGGAGAATGTGCACCGACCCGTTCATGTCAGGGCGGCAAATGTGTAGATCCATGTCCCGGTGCTTGTGGAACTAGTGCGATATGTTCAGTGAATAACCATATTCCATCATGCACTTGTCCGCCCCACACTTCAGGAGATCCGTTCTCATTCTGCACTGAAATTATTAAATCAGGTAAAAATTATCTTTATACTTTTTTTTTGTCTTTGTCGGCTTGATGTGGTTTTAAAACTGTGCTCTTAATCCTTGATATGCCGGGGCGCATATCCACGCGAGATATAATTGATTCTCTATTGTGTCTATGATTCCGGCATTGAATAGATTTATTCTAAAAAAATATTACTTATACTTTTAGATGCCCCTCGTTCGCCATGTTCACCATCTCCTTGCGGTCCGTACAGTGAGTGCACTGTCAGCATCAATGGCGCAGCAGCCTGCTCGTGCCGAACAGGTCACATAGGGTCACCGCCGTCGTGCCGCCCAGAGTGTCTTGTCAGCTCAGAGTGCAAGTTGCAGCTGGCTTGCATAGAGCGCCGGTGTAGAGATCCTTGTGAGGGCGCTTGCGGTCGTGGAGCGCGTTGCCAAGTTATTGCTCATTCGCCTATATGCACATGCAACGACGGATTTACTGGGGATCCCTTCACATATTGTTACCCCCAGCCAGGTATAAAATTCCTCCACATAATTATTATTTTCGGTTTACAAATAGTTTACTAACAAATCCCATATATTTCAGCACTTCCGCCTGAACCGGTGGACCCATGTCAACCATCACCGTGCGGTCCGAATGCTCTATGCATAAACTCGGGAGATATACCGGCCTGTAGCTGCCAGCCTGATTTTATTGGATCTCCACCAAACTGCCGTCCAGAGTGCACGATCAGTGCAGAGTGTCCAGCAGCCCTCGCTTGTGCCGCTCAACGATGCAAAGATCCATGCGCGCAAGCGTGTGGCCCACGAGCTGTTTGCTCGGTAGTCGATCATCGAGCGACATGCGCGTGTGAACCTGGCCTAGAAGGCGATCCGTTCCAGGGTTGTACTACACCTAAAGGTAAGCTTCATTACATGCAGCACTGTAATTTTATAATTTTTTGTTTACACCTTTATAACTGCTCACGATATAATTTGTACCTATAGATTAAAATGGATCCAAATGTAAAATAAACATTATTGATTAAAAGGTAAAAATTGTCCCAAAAAAAGTTAAATGATGATACCTGTTCGAGGAAAAAAGTGCACTAACCCTAGCTTCGCGAAGCGTGATAATTCATGCTTAAAATGTGTGCTTTTTTAAATATTCAAATAAGATCACGGCTCACACGGTGTACTAATGTCAAAAAAGCAGAATTGTATTGGCATCTTTTCTTTAGAACTAAGTGGCGACCATGCCCGCGGCTTGGTTTGTAGGGATCGATACTACTATAATATCTGTTTTGATGCTTAATTATTATAAAATGAAGGCAATAAAAATAGGATGGTGACGACATAATTTTAATTATATAGATTTTGCTTCCAGAAGGGTAGTAACATGTCCAATAACTATTTATGTGAAATTAATGCCTCTGCTTTTGATTGGAGCACGCGGAGATAACATAGCACTTACAGTAAGCTTAGGTTGTTTCTTAAACGGCCGCTTTTGGATGGTGCCGCTAAACGTCGCCGCGGCTGGATTAGAGAGATCACTAAACGTCGCCGGGCCCTGTAAGCTTCGACTAACGCTTCGGACCAAGGAGATGCTTCTAAGGTAAATTCGGTGTTTAGGTAAGTGAATATTTTTTATAAATTCTTAATGAAATATTTTCAGCTCCACCAAAGATTGAGTTCATTAATCCTTGCGAACCGTCGCCATGCGGTTCCAACGCCGAGTGCAGAGTCCACGGAAAGGCCGGCTCTTGTACGTGCCTGATGGACTATTTCGGTGATCCTTATCAAGGATGCAGACCGCAATGCTTAGCCGACTCCGACTGTCCTTTGATGTCTGCATGCAATAGAAATAAATGTATAGACCCCTGTCCAGGGGTGTGCGGCTATAACGCTGACTGTTTTGTTACAAATCATAAGCCTACATGCAACTGTAAAGCTAGTTATACGGGAAATCCATTGTCTATGTGTTCAGTCATAAGAGGTAAGTTATAAGTACGAGTACAAAGTTATTAGTGAAATTTACTAAGTGGATCTGCTAATTTAGAAACTCATTTCGTTTTACAGAATATGATATCGCTGTGATTAATGTCTGTAATCCTTCACCGTGTGGCGCTAATGCTATGTGTAAGGAAGTAAACCGTCAACCAGTTTGCTCATGTTTGACTAACTATATTGGATCTCCACCTAACTGTAAACCTGAATGTGTTGTTAATTCAGACTGTAAGTCAACAAGAGCATGCGTTAACAACAGATGTGGGAATCCTTGCCCGAAACCATGCGGTCGCAATACTGAATGTAAAGTAATAAACCATAGCCCAGTGTGCTCATGTCGGCAAGGTTATTCTGGTGATCCCTTCACCGTATGTTCTCTAATTCTTCGTAAGTTATCGTATTATGTACTATGTCTTCATGTATTTATCTTTACGAGTTTAGTTTCCAAATTGTTACAATATTTTTGTATTTCACAGAAATAGCTCCAATTGTAGCAGAGAAATCAGATCCATGTCTCCCATCACCATGCGGTCTTTATGCAGAATGTCGTAATATCAATGGCCTGGCCTCTTGTTCGTGTTTACCGACTTATACAGGCTCACCGCCTTACTGTAAACCTGAATGTGTCGTCCACTCGGATTGTCCCAGTAATGAGGCATGCATTGCAGAAAAGTGCAGAAACCCTTGCGAAGGTTCATGTGGATTGTACGCTAAGTGTTTTGTAAATAATCATGTACCAGTATGTATATGTGCAGATAGTTTCACCGGTGATCCGTTTAGAGAATGCTCACCTAAACCATTTAAAGGTACGTTGATTTTGAAATAAACTATATTTTCACTATCGAAATTTCGTTTTCGTCGGAACTAATTATGTGTTGAGATCATGTTGAGATTGTTAATTTTTATATTCTTTTTCAGATGAAACCCCACCAGCAGCCTTTGATCCTTGTAACCCAAATCCCTGTGGATCAAATACAGAGTGCAGAAGTGGAGTATGTTCATGTGGAGCAGGCTATCATGGGGATCCATATATCGGTTGTCGACCCGAATGCGTTTATAATTCTGATTGTCCTCAAGATAAAGGTTGCCTACGAAACAAATGCGTAAATCCTTGCATTGGTACTTGCGGGTTGAATGCTATTTGTGATGTTAATAACCATGTGCCAATGTGTAGCTGTCCTAAGGGCATGAATGGCAATGCATTTGTGGAATGTCGACCATTTGCAGGTATGCTATACATTTACTAGATGGAAGATTCTTGTCTTCTGGAATTTATTTTTGCTTGCAATGATTGTATTAAATTTTTCCTTTTTTTTAGCTGTCAGTGTAAATCCATGCAATCCGTCACCATGTGGCCCGAATAGTCGATGCCAACAGTCAAATGGACAATCAGTCTGCTCTTGCATTCCGGGGTATCGAGGAAGCCCCCCGACATGTAGACCAGAATGTGTCGTTAGTCTCGAATGTTCCTTAAAAGAAGCTTGTAACAATCAAAAATGTGTGAATCCATGTATTGGTGCTTGTGGACTGGCTGCCGTGTGTGGTGTCATAAACCATAACCCAATTTGTACATGTCCGCCATCTTTTACGGGAGATCCTTTCGTCAGATGTTCTGTTATAGGTAAGTGTATGTGAATTAGACGACTTGTTGGTCCAGCGGTTAGTGAACCTGCCGGCTAAGCGAAGGGTCCTGGGGTCAATTCCCGGCCAGAGCAGACATTTATGTGAAACATATATTATTAAGTGTTTGTGATGCCTAGTGTGTACGTCCATGCCACCCGCTACACGGTGAATCCTAGTGCGGTGGTATGAGTGTTTAAATCGTTTATCGTTCAGTATTGTTATTTTATGTGAGGGTTCCTTTGTGGCCTACCTATATTGGTGTATATTTTTGTTTAGTATGTGTCAACAATTACTGGATAACTGTATTGAAATAATAAATCAAATTTTAGTTCAAACACCGCCGCAAGTTGATCCTTGTGATCCATCTCCCTGTGGACCTCACTCTATCTGCAGAATCAGTGGCGAGAACCCAGTGTGTGCTTGCGTAACGGGCTTCAAGGGCACACCGCCTAACTGTAGACCGGAATGTATAAGCAACAGCGAATGCGACTATAATTTAGCCTGCTCAAATCAGAAATGTGTCGATCCGTGTATTGGAAGTTGTGGAAGTAACACAGAATGTAGAGTCGTCAGCCATTCGCCTATGTGCATTTGTCAATCTGGTTTCACTGGTGATCCGTTCTCGCAATGTACTCCCGTATTGATGGAACAAACCGAAACATTAAATCCGTGTAGCCCTAGTCCTTGTGGCTCTAATGCTATATGCAGAGAACAAAATGGAATAGGAGCTTGTCAATGTCAGGAAGGCTATTCAGGAAATCCATATGAAGGATGCAGACCAGAGTGCGTTGTCAATTCTGACTGTTCTCTTAATAAAGCATGCTCCAGAATGAAGTGTGTTGACCCTTGTCCAGGCACTTGTGGTTCTAATGCATTATGTCAAGTGAACAATCACATGCCCAACTGCAATTGTGTACCCGGATACACTGGAAATCCATTCAGCCATTGTAACATCATGCAAGAACGTAAGTCCTGACCTAATTTGATTTCTAGCATTTGACTTTAAATGATCTATACGTAACAAAGAAATTTAACATTTTATTTCGATTTTAGCGCAAATTTTAGAAAGAAATCCATGCAGTCCATCACCATGTGGCGCGAACAGCCAATGTAAAGAAATAAATGGCCAAGCAGTATGCTCTTGTTTGCCTAGTTTCGTAGGCGCCGCACCCAATTGCCGCCCGGAATGTGTGGTTAGCACCGAGTGCCCACCGCACTTGGCTTGTGTCAATCAAAAGTGCGTTGATCCATGTATAGGTAGTTGCGGCGATAATGCCAACTGTAACGTTATAAATCACAGTCCTATATGTGTCTGCAAGCTAGGATTAACAGGAAATCCATTTACAAGATGCTATCCGATAAAAGGTAAACTCCTCGTCAATTCTTTTTGTAGTGTTCACAACACATTTAATCCGTGCTTATATTCATTCATATGAAGTGGTTTATTAATTTTCATTTTCAGTTTCGCAACCTCCTATTAGTATCCCATCTCAAGATCCATGTTTGCCGTCGCCGTGCGGGCTTTATGCAGAATGTCAAAATCTACGGGGCAGTCCATCGTGTGCTTGTCAACCAAGCTATATCGGTAGCCCACCAAACTGTAGGCCTGAGTGTACGATCAATTCTGAATGTCCTAGTAACCAAGCGTGCATTAACGAAAAATGTCGCGATCCATGCCCTGGCGCATGTGGGCTGAACGCACTATGTACTGTGTTTAATCATATAGCCCAGTGTAGTTGCATAGAACGCTACAATGGCGATCCATTCGTACAATGTACACCAGCGCCTCAGGACGATGGTAAATTTAGTTATTTTAGTGTTTTTCATTGTTTAATTAAAATTATGTATAATATATTAAATGACTCATTATTTGTTTGCAGAAATTTTCACCGAATTGGATCCTTGCAATCCCTCTCCATGTGGTCCAAATTCTATATGCAATGATGGGGTATGTACGTGCTTGCCTGATTACCAAGGCGATCCGTACTTTGGCTGCCGGCCTGAATGTTTAGTGAACACAGACTGCCCTCATGATAAAGCTTGTGTGAAAAGTAAATGCGTTGATCCCTGTATAAATACTTGTGGTAGGCAAGCTCTCTGTAACATATTCAATCATATTCCCATGTGTACATGCCCACAAGGTTTCTCAGGAAATGCATTCCTAGAATGTCGTCCGATAGTGGTCACTGAATTTATAGATCCGTGCAACCCATCTCCATGCGGACCTAATAGTCGCTGTAGAGAAATTAACGGCCAGGCTATATGTACATGCCTACTTGGTTACATGGATGCACCTCCGACATGTAGACCCGAGTGTACGTCTAGTGCGGAATGTCCCCTAAACAAAGCTTGCTCTGGACAAAAATGCAGCGACCCGTGCAATGGCAACTGCGGTTTCGGAGCTCAATGCCAAGTGATAAATCATAATCCTATTTGCTCCTGTCCACCCGGCCTTACTGGAGATCCATTCAGTAGATGTATTCTTCAAGGTAGGAAACAAACTTGTATTTTTTATAAGAAATATGTTGTTTTATATGTCTAGGAAAAAGGTGACCAAAGAATAATTACTGTTTTAGATTTGGAGCCTGTAAAGTACGTAAATCCCTGCCAACCTTCACCATGTGGTCCGAACTCTGTGTGTAAGGAAATAAATGAGTCTCCATCTTGCGGGTGTCTCGATGATTTTACGGGAAGTCCGCCGAACTGTCGCCCTGAATGTATTGCTAATAGTGAATGTCCTAATGAGTTAGCATGTATCAACCAAAAATGCAGAGACCCTTGTCCGGGTGTTTGTGGCGCAGGAGCTGAATGCAGAGTTGTGAGTCACGCTCCACAGTGCTATTGCCAGCCGGGTTTTACAGGAGATGCATTCATTGGATGCAAAGTTTTAGATGTACCCCTTACACCCTGTTCTCCGTCACCATGTGGACCCAATGCGCTGTGCAAAGAACTGAGAGGTGCAGGCTCGTGTGTATGCCTGCAAGATTATATTGGAAATCCATATCAAGGATGTCGCCCTGAATGCGTTGTCAACTCTGACTGTTCAACTAATTTAGCGTGTATTCAGAACAAATGCAAAAATCCTTGTAGCAACATATGCGGGCGAAATGCTGTATGCAATGTTGTCAATCACGCACCTCAATGCGAATGTCTGCCAGGTCTAACAGGTAGTCCATACCAAGGATGTATAGAGCAAATCCAAGGTAAGAGTTGCAATCATATTGGACTGCATTTTAATTTCTTGTTTATTCGCCAGTAATAAATGTATTGCAGTGAATTTTTTTCTTTGCTGCTAATTATACTCTTCTTTTTAGAATCGCCGCCTATTTACAAGGATCCATGTGTGCCTTCTCCGTGCGGCCAGAACAGTTTATGCAGAGTGTCCAACGACCAGGCTGTATGCACTTGTGAAACCGGTTATCGGGGAACACCGCCTTCTTGTAGGCCAGAGTGTGTCGTCAGCTCAGAGTGCTCTCAACAACAAGCATGTATTCACCGCAAATGTAAAAATCCATGTGAAGGAGTTTGTGGATTAAACACCGATTGTAAAGTCATTAACCATAGCCCAATTTGTACGTGTCAGGCTCAACACACGGGTGATCCTTTCAGCCGATGTTACAGAGTTCAAGGTACTAATTTCTCTAGACAACGATATTATTATGTGTGTTTAGAGCCATAGTTTTATGATAAAATGTTTTTTTAGTCGCTGATGTGGTCGCCGCTCCAGTCAATCCGTGTTTGCCTTCTCCTTGTGGGCCCTTCTCCCAATGCCGAGATGTAGGCCGGTCACCCTCTTGCTCATGCCTCCCTCAGTATCATGGCAGTCCGCCGAACTGTCGACCAGAATGTTCTATCAACACTGACTGTCCCAGTGATAAGGCGTGTATCAATGAAAAGTGCATAGACCCATGCCCTGGTTCTTGCGGTATAAACGCTGAATGTAGAGTACAAAGCCATGTTTCAATATGCACCTGTATTGATGGTTATACTGGTGATCCCTTCAACAACTGCGTTCTGAAACCTCAAAAAGGTAAAAGATACCACAAATTGTCTAGTTTTATCTATCAATCATTGCTCAGTAAAAATAAATTTTGTTGAAACAAATTATTTACCATTTTCGTGTTTTATCAGACCCGACGCCGCTGAATCCATGCAACCCGTCGCCTTGTGGACCAAACGCTGTTTGTGATGACGGAGTTTGTACATGTTTACCTGAATACAACGGTGATCCGTATTTCGGTTGCCGACCCGAATGCACGATCAGTTCGGAGTGTCCCATGGACCAGGCTTGCGTTCAGCAAAAGTGCGTCAATCCGTGTTTTAACACATGCGGTGCTAATGCTAACTGCGAAGTTGTAAAACATATGGCCATTTGCGTGTGTCCTCCGAGAACCACCGGAAATGCTTTCGTGCAATGCAACATTATTAGAGGTAATATCGAAAACTAATAAAGATTATGTACTCGTACACTTAAACTACAAATTTTGATAATCTAGAGCGTCTATTTTTTTTAATTAATATTTTTTTGTCCCCAGATGTTACACCTTCAAATCCATGTCGACCAAGTCCTTGTGGACCTTTCAGTCAATGTAGAGAATTTAACAACCAAGCGGTATGTTCTTGTATGAACTCTTACCTCGGCGCTCCCCCGTCCTGCCATCCGGAGTGTACAGCCAGTTCCGATTGTCCATCAAATAAAGCGTGTAGCAATCAGAAATGTATAAATCCATGCCTAGGCACATGCGGCGTTGCAGCTCAATGCCAAGTTATTAATCACAATCCCATATGTTCATGTCCTACTGGACTAATTGGTGATCCGTTTACAAGATGCATCACAAAACGTAAGTATAAAATACTGGTACATACAGTATAATCTATATTTAGTTATTTAGGTAACTATTAATGGGGCTATTAATAGGGTTAAAGGCTTTTCCTGTGAGTAGAGTGTGTAAATGAATGAACCCTAACCTCGATAACAGTTTGATACAGAACAAAAACGAAAACCTATTTGTTATCATTAATTATGATTAGCTTAAAACACGATTATAAGATAGGACACGATTTGTAATACCGAAATTTATACATTCCAGCACTGTCTGAACCTACGGTTGCGGTAAATATTTGTCAACCGTCACCTTGTGGACCAAACTCCATTTGTCAGCAATCTGGTGCAGCAACACCAGCATGTCAATGCATGCCCGAGTTTATTGGTTCACCACCAAATTGTCGACCAGAATGCATAGCAAACAGCGAGTGCGCACCGCATATAGCTTGCATAAATAGAAAATGTCAAGATCCATGTGTCCAGGCTTGTGGAATAAACGCAGAATGTAGAGTTGTGAGCCATACCGCAGTGTGTATCTGTCCAGAAGGCTACAGTGGCGATGCCATTTTTCAATGTACAGTAAATGCTGTAATTCCTATAGAGTCACTATCCCCTTGCACTCCATCGCCATGTGGGCCTAACGCGGAATGCAGGGAGCAGTTCGGTGCTGGGGCATGTTTATGTGTTAATGGATACTTTGGTAACCCCTATGAAGGATGCCACCCGGAATGCTCAGTAAACTCAGATTGTCCAAGCAATAGAGCATGCACTAGAAATAAATGCATTGATCCGTGCCCTGGAACCTGTGCTGTTAATGCTGACTGTCAAGTAGTCAACCACTCACCGTTGTGTACGTGTCGCCCGCAGTATATTGGCGATCCATTTAGGCAGTGCATTCCCAAACGTAAGTAAAATATTACAGAGCTTTACATAATAAATTTAGCTTTTTTGCAATTTCACCATTCAACAACCTTATGACATGATTTTAGAACAAGAAGAAATATATACAAATCCATGTCAACCATCACCCTGTGGGCCAAACAGTCAGTGTCAAGTTTCCAATGGCCAAAGTGCGTGCTCTTGCTTGCCTGAGTACAATGGATCTCCACCGAACTGCCGGCCAGAATGTGTTGTTAGTACGGAATGCCCTGCGGACAAAACTTGCAGGAATCAAAAGTGTGTGTCACCTTGCCCGGGAACATGTGGATTAAACACGAAATGTAGAGTCATTAACCACAGTCCCATTTGCACTTGCGAGGAAAGATACACTGGCGACCCATTCTCCAATTGTTATAAGATCGCAGGTAATTACAAGAACGCATTTTTGAAGTAACTTTTGTATGTATCAAAGATGTCATTAACTAAACCACATCTTTTACAGCACCAGTTCCGCCGCCTTTAGAAAGAGACCCTTGCATACCTTCGCCTTGTGGTCCAAACTCAGTATGCCAGAATCTGCGTGGTATTCCATCTTGCTCATGTGTGCCGAACTTTGAAGGCAGCCCTCCAAACTGTAGACCAGAATGCTCCATAAACGAAGACTGTGCTAGCAATCTGGCTTGCATAAGACAGAAATGTAAAGACCCTTGCCCAGGCTCGTGCGGTATCAACGCCAATTGTCATGTAATGAATCATGTCGCCGTGTGCAGCTGCATAGAAGGTTTTGAGGGAAACGCCTTTATACAGTGCAGTCCTAAGCCTCTAAAAGGTCAATATCTGCACTTTAAATTTATGTTACACATAACTTTTATATAAGAAACACTAAGATTTACTGTAAAATCCTATTTTATTAATTGCAGAAGAAACTGATTTGTGTAATCCATCTCCTTGTGGATCGAATGCTATATGTAACACTGGCCAATGTACCTGTATTCCTGAATTCCACGGAGATCCGTACAGTGGGTGTCGACCTGAATGCTTACAGAGCTCTGACTGTGATCGAAGTAAAGCTTGCATAAGAAATAAATGCGTAGATCCGTGTCCTGGAACTTGCGCGCCTACGGCTCTATGCAATGTAGTCAACCACATACCAATGTGTGTTTGTCCCGATCGGATGACTGGCAATGCATTTGTTGAGTGCCGGATTATTTTAGGTATATTTACTACTTTTGTTTTCTTATATTTTATTTTAATACTAGCTGTTGCCCGCGACTTCGTCCGCGTTAAATTTATGATCGATATTTAAGTTTAAAAGTATTCTATGACCGTCTCAGTGACTCAAACTGTCTCTCTAACAGAATTTTTTTTTAAGAAGAACGGTTGTATGGTTTAGCCGTGAAGGCGTATCAAAGAAACAATAAAACTAATTTTCGTATTTATAATATAAGTAAGATAAGATTAGCAAATTAAACCAATTATGTTTTCCTATTATTCAGAACCTGTGAAAGTTAATCCATGTCAGCCTTCTCCATGTGGCCCTAACAGTCAATGTAGGGAAAAAAATGGACAGACTGTATGTTCGTGTACTCCTGATTATATTGGTTCGCCCCCTGCGTGTCGACCTGAGTGCGTCATTAGCGCCGAGTGTTCCTTAGATCAAGCATGTAGCAATCAACGCTGTATCAACCCCTGCGTAGGCGCTTGTGGTGTAAATGCTGAATGCAAAGTGGTTAACCATAACCCAATTTGCACGTGCCCAGTGACATATTCTGGGGATCCATTTTCGCGGTGTTTCAAATTACGTAAGTATATACTGATTCAAGTAATAAATTATAATGAATAATTACTAGGGAGTGCTCGCGCTTTCGTTCGCGTTTAATTTCGAAACACAGAAAATTTTTCACTGAAGATTATTTCCATTACAAAAAAGTTAACTGACTCTGTAGAATTATATGAATGTTGAATGCGTCAAAAGTTTTCTTACAATAAATGTGACCGTTGGCCTACAGACGCTAAGGGATGTTATTAAAAATCCGTTTGAGATATTGAGATAAAATATACGGTAAAACATCAAGATCCGCTCAAGCGGTTTTGGAATCGGACACTCCAATTTTATTTCTTGGTAAGATGTTACGTTGTCAATAAATAATAAACTGATTATGTGTTTGTTGCAGCTGAAAAATTACCAGACCCCATCAATGTTTGTACGCCTTCTCCGTGTGGCCTCAACGCATTGTGCAAGGATGTAAATGGAGTGCCAACATGCACATGTCTAGACAACTACCGAGGTCAACCGCCTTACTGTAGACCAGAATGCACAAGTAACGAAGATTGCTCACCGCACTTGTCATGTGTGAACATGAAATGCGTTAATCCTTGTGAAGGGGCGTGTGGCGCTAATGCAGAGTGTAGAGTGGTTAGCCACTCTCCAATTTGTTTATGTTACAATGGATACACAGGGGATCCGTTTTCGGGTTGTATACCCGAGCCCTTGCATGCGGAGCCTATCACGTCACCGTGTTCGCCATCACCCTGCGGAGCCAATGCTTTGTGTAAAGAAAAATATAACGCAGGATCATGT
>DWLO01000908.1:0-17066 GCA_018245335.1 Dalla quadristriga | reverse complement strand
GCGGCAGCGGATGGGTGGAGCTGCATGCTCGTTTGCTATCTTATAACCATAAAAAAAAAAAACCTTGAATCTAAGTACTATTTGACTTAGAGTACTGGTTGACTTAGAGTCAACCGTGCTACTCCAGACTAATTAGATAAAACGCCCCAGGTGTTTGTATACCTTACCAACTTTAACGCACCCTTTCGAATGCATGGCAAAACCTGCTTCACGTCAGAGTTTGGTGCGGCCGTGATATCACCCCATTTGAGCTTTACAGTAGGTACCACCTACAATATACTTTATAAGTTCTGAAAAATATAGGTGTAAAGAATTGAAAAATATGATGAAAGCGTGGGCGCAGAAACTGTTACCAGTCACCGCCGGCAGAGCCATAGAAGGTCGTCGACCATATGGCGTCTGCGACTGTGAACATTAATCACGCAATACGAATTTCAAAATCAGACTAGATTAATTGTATAAATGCCTCCTTCTGTATAGGAACTGCAAGCTAGTGGATTGTTTCCCGCTTTAAATTGTTTTGCTCTTGAAATATAGTTAATAATGGACCTTGGCTGTTTTTATGTGCAAAACGTTGCGTTGAATTAGCACTGATGATTTTTGGCATATTTAGTTTAGACTCGGGAGGAATTATCAGCAATCTTACATTATGAGTGATGAGTTCGATTTAGACTTAGAATTTAGAAGTAGCATTCACTTTCAGTACACCACCGTATTAGTAGGCCGACTCCTAATTCCATCTAAAAAGCGTTTTTGAGCGTTCTGATTTATTTACAAAATGTATTTACAGTGCATGCATTAGTAATATATAGTTAGTACTTACTTAATACTATAATTGATTTTAAGTAGCAGGAACGGTTCATTCGGTGTAATTTGAACATTTCATACTTATTTCACAGTCGGATCAACTCGGATCTCATTCTGAAGACGAATTCCGCGTCAAAGCTTAGATCGGCCTATTCAGTCAAACAAAAATGCTAATGTCACTATAATTTAACATTACGACAAAAAAAATTAGTAAGTACCTACAAAGTTTTGTGAATGAAAATTATTTAGTACAAATAAAAATCTGAGTAGTTCGATTCACTCATCTGGAAACGCAATTATTTGATTTGCATGACTCGGTAGTTTAGTCACTTATTTTTAATGATTGTGTTATATAATTAGGGAGTATTTAAAATGCCATTTTTAATGGTCATGGACGGAGTAGGTATTGGTAGAGGTACGTCATTTGGTTAGTAAACTTGGTAAACATACTTTAAGATGGGTAGGGTAAGTATGGTGTTGTAAGTCTAGTAGTGACGTGACTTGTATTGTGTTATATTTATAGAAGGGCGCCGACATGTGTCTGGAAATGAACATGTCCACTTATCAAGAAAGGCGTCAAGTGTTTGTCAATCACACGCTGCAAAAACAGAAGCCGCTTGTGCCCTATCATGCTGAGGGCATTTGAATTCAAAATAAGCATGTTAATCAGAGCTCGGCTAAGCTTACTTACTCATCGGCAGAATCGTGAGCTCTGTTGGTAAACGTTGAGTAATCGCCCCGATATAGTAATGCTCCGGCTTCGAGTCGTCATCCGATGCTGCCTGAGTGAGTCATTGCACCACAGATGTCCCACTGTATTCTGATTTGTGAGATGCGTTCTCAGAAGCAGTTTTTTATTTCACAAATTGCTCTCCAAAGATTTATTGCATTGTGACCTTATTTACTTGCATTTGTATTTAATTGATATTTTAATTAATCAAAAACAACAACAATATATTATTAAACCAGATGTTACATGGTTTCTGTGTTAGGAAAGTCCCCTCTTCCCCGTGAGTTAAGTCATGTCCTGTCTGGAATAATAATAATAATAATTTGGTTTATAGGTTTATAGGTACACATAATATTTACTTCAATTCCTTATATACATACACATATTCCACATTAATGAATCAAAGTTAACTGTAAAATGTATACGTATAGTTCTTTAACATAATGATTATAATATGGATTCGGAAACAAATGAAATGTAATTACTTAGGTCCCTCACTAAAGATAGAAATATTGAACAGCTGGTCGTCTATTTGTCCGTATGTTCATTGTTCGAGTTCAACCTGTTGTGTTGTGTAGGATTGTCATACGTCATACCGTCAATCGGCGATTAGTTCCGCCAAGCGCCGGCAAGTTACGCTTTTGTACGCCTCGGTGAAGTGCGATTTCGCGTCGTGAATTTTCCAACATAACGAACTACCTACATACACAATTCAATATTCATTCAGTATTGTTTTTTATTGTATTGTAATGTTTAATTAATGTTATTCATATTTAACACTCGTTACTGGCTGTAAGAATGTTTATACAATAAATTGGATGTGTCTCACTGTCTCTACATACGTAGGGATTTATTAGTAAATATGTAGATAGGTTGGGAATTATTAGAAAAAACAATGATTAGGGGCCTTAGACCAAGTGACATTTCAGGAACAAGAATGCATTTCGACAGTTTATAAAATTTTTGTTTGTTTGTTTGTGCACGCATCCCGTGAAAAGCACCGAAAGGATTCCTACGAAATTTGATATAGCTTGAACCCTGGAAAACAGCATAGGCTACTTATTTTTTCAGAAGACTCCCTTTGTGGGGTGAAATGAATAGGGGACTAAATAATGTGAGGAAAAACGAATTATAAACGAACGGAGCTAATTCTATTAAAAATAAACTCTAAATAATTTTAAGTAGTAAGGAAAGAAGGGAAATATGCCTATTTATTTACATTAAGTACTAAACATGACCGCAGCCAGTGGTGCGACTATATTATTCGTAGTAGCGTTAATCACGCTACACCTAACCAGTTTTATTAAACATCCCATATTAAAACAAGGACCGAAAAGACATTCGAGAACCATTTCCCAATGCTCTGTGATTCCAATTACAAATTATTCATGTTTGTATTATATGTCAGGGTTATATTGTTTGTGAGACGTATTCAGGGCTACTTATTCATGAATGCAGTATCACTGTGGTTTGCATATATTTATCCTTAAGAGAGTCATGCTCATATAAGCTATTTTTATTAATGACAGTATAGGTCGCAACCTTCTGTGTACACACGCTTTCGTTGAATGCTTAACAGATATTCTTGCGAACTCAGTTAACACAGCGAAGTATTTTTATTCAGGCGACTGATTAAAGTAGTGATGTGATTAGTTATTACATCTTTTAGCTATCTTTATATTCTGTTGTGCATTCCAAAATGCAAGTCACAACAATGCAAACGAGGTCTAAAAATATCTTGGATCTCACTGTTTTTTCTGCATACGGTGTATACTTGCTTCCACGCACTTGCCACATAGACTAGATAATTAATTACCCGCTGATGTAGCTACTGTTTGCATTGCTGGTATGTAGACTATGTGCACTTTTTGATAGTCTTTTAGTTATTTATTTACTTGACAGTGATTATAGATGTAGACTACTTCATTCTCACACGAGTAAGATTCAAAAGAATAGCTTATCAGTTAGTCAATTGTAGCGCTATTTCATGAGGTCATGGCTGTATTTGTAGGCATATTCCTCTCTTTGCCTCTTCTCAGAATCATGATGAATATCGTAGGTAGTTTTAATAAATCTACTCGTAATTTTACTGAATTTTCTCGGAATAACATTTTTTAAGTAAACATCGTAATGTGCTTAGAATAGCGCTGATTAATTTCAACATCTTTACTAATATTATAAATATGAAAGTGTGTTTGTTGGTTTTTCCTTCTTTTAATCGACTTGATTTTCTGAATAGAGATAGTTAATAAACCGGAGAGTGATATATTTTTATCCAGGGAAATGCGTGGTAGCTGGGGGATCAATAAGAAACTTTAAACGGGCGGAGCCGCGGGCAAATCCTCGTAAAATTATACTATAAACATTTGCCTCACTGAAAACATCAGATAAGCATGGATGAGTGGACACCAATGGTGGCCTAACAGGTGTATATGTAATCGCAAAATCATCGTAGTGGTTAACTGTAACGTAACTATAAACGTAAGTATAGTTATTCAGTAGCCTAATTTCTAACAGACACGTAGACAAAATGTCGAGAAACATTTCCACAACGTAATATTTAAACAATGTATCTGGAAATAGAAATAGGATCGCGGATCGCGGGCATTGAAGTAGAAGTTGCAAAAATAGAAACGAGAGAGTTCGAGCTATTGAATAAAAATGGTGACTGTTTTGAGGTAGGAGAAAATAACATTTTGTTCTTATAAGTAAACTGTATGCTGCGTTTGTTTAGATGTAGAAAAGTTTTAAAATTAAGGGAACTGTAACTCCACGTCAGTCCATTCTTAGTGTTGTGTTACTCGTTAAGTACTGTTTGTTTTAACTCAGTTTGTGTATTATAGGTAAGGCAAAGCAAGTTGTTCAACATTTTAAATTGCTTATAGTATTCCGCACACGCGCTATCATTAGACCTTTAATAATATGTCCATATGCACATACATATATTAAAATTAAATCTTTCACTGCCGACCGTTTCGATAGGCATGGCTGTGATTAACAATGTAATGTCGAAGACATGTTTGGCTTTTGTCACTAGGCGACAAAATAATCGAGACTAGTCATGTGGTTCTATTCAAAGTCATTATTCTTTCATATAAATCGATCAGTAGTTGAAAGTGACGAGTTTGGGAAAAGGATTATGAAGGCGACGACCTGAGTCGTTAATCTTAACTCATTTTAGTAGTTTTTCTACTGCAATAGAAAATATCTTAGTAATCCATGGCTGCAACTGTTTTGATCCGGTCTAAATTCAAAAGGCGAAAACTTAATGGTTGATATGTGACATTATTATGTACATAACCTTTTTTGCTTGTATGGGGCGTGGATTCCCTGTTGTTTCGTCTGATACTTCATAAGTATGACCCAATGACTTCAGTTTATTAGTGCAACATACATGTATAGATACGAGTATAATATTAGTCAGTTTTTCAAACATCGTAATTATTGTGTCGTCAAGAAATGCGAAACAAAGGGCAGGTGACGAAATCATGAGCTATTTCTGTAAACAATTAATAAAATTCAAAGAAATAACGGGAATTACCTACATACTTGTTCTCCGTTAATAATAATAATATTATAAAACCCGCAGTATCTATTTTATAATTTATTCTAATAATATTCTAATCAGTAACTAATTTTAAGGTAATGTAATTTGATGTTATTTCGATATTTCTTGTTTTAATAATGTTCATAAAGTCTCATTTCATTTCATAAAGTTTTATTCAGGAAGTAATAGCAGCCCAATATCTTAGTAAATATTAATTTACATAAGGTTTTAATTTCATTAAAATTAAACGTCAATCAACGACTAGTTATTTCAGTAGGTATATGTACATTATGATCTGTGCCGTCCAATTGACACCAATTCATATTATTATTGTCTCTGTTATTACAATAAGACAGAGACACTGTTGGCGTATTTACCAATTAACTACAAGATTCTCCTTTATATGAAGTGCATATGATATTATATAAAGTACATTTCACTTGATGGTAAGAGCTGTAAGAGGCCGCTGATCCAATGAGTCACGGCTATAAATGTCGTGCCTGTCCTAATGCCACTTGATTCCGCTACGCCTTTGCCCTTTGTAATAAGAATAGATTTCACATTTAATTGGGATGCAATTACATACTTACTGTAAGAGGATTAGATTTTATAGTCCCCTGACTATAGGAACTTTGCATTTTCTGTAGTCCCGAATATAGGAACGGACTGTTAACCTACGATAGTAAAATGAGTTTCAGTTGTTACTAGGACTATTAGTTGGTTAGTATATATTAGTATCAGTTGGTGCATTTGGCATTAGTTATATTCTCTGTATACTAGACACAGATGCGTAAATACCTTTTGTATAAGTGTAACAAGACAATTGGACTTTCTGTAGTCGCGAATATAGGAACGGACTGTTAATGTAAGATCGTATTCAGTTGTTACTAGGACTATAAGTTGGTTAGTATAGTTGAGTCTATTGGTCCATTTGGAATTAGATCTATACTTTATATTCTAGAAATAAATGCGTTACTACTTCTTGTATAAGTCTAACAAGACAAGCAGAAGACAGATCCTCTATTTATTTTACAATCGTTATTTTAATCACGACGACTATTAATAACGGTAGGCTAATTACTTTCGACATAAATCGCAAATTATGTATATACGAGTGGCGCCCTGGCGCCTGTTTCATGTAAGCTTCAGTAGTTATTACCATGGCAACAACAATAGGTTACTCGCACAGAGAACATTATTATATACGGGAAGTTACTCGGTTGATCAAGCGTTTGTAGGTCACGCGATTTATAATTATTATTTGAATAGCACTTTAAAAGTTCGTTTTCGTAAAATTAATAAATAGTAGCGGGTAGACTACGGGAAATAGGTCTTTCTAATTAGATTTAGGAACCAACTACACAAGTTTAAGGGAAATACGATAATGATACTTATTGAAAATAGATAGGTATAGACTACAGTAACTGTTTTTGTGTAAATTCAGTTATTGTGTAAATATTACATGTTTTAAATGATAGGCAGGCCGTCGACTACTTTTCAAACAAAAACCTTTTTACCTTTGCTTGTTACATGTCTGGGCGCGTGAAATATAGAGTCACGGCAGTACGCAGCGCGCTCTATCCTTGGGCGCTTGTTCTAGTTTGGTGGGCCGTCCCTCGTAGCGAAACACTATATTAGTAGTTATTTTTTAATACCATATTAGATAATTTTAGAAATTTTATGTACACTGCCAAAAATGTATAGTGGCAAACATTTCGTTACGTCTAATTTAACATGTCGCTGAGGAAGTGTTCAATGAAGATTCGACTGTAAAAGAACCTGTTTGTAAAGTTAGGGTTAAGCTATGACCGGCGTTATCAATGTTGGATTTGAATCATGCAGTGCTGTGTATCTTCTCGATATTTTGTTATAAAAGTGTCGGATGAAGTGAGCGCAATGGACGCGTACAATGACCAAGCCGTTAATGTTGCCGCCTTTGCCGAGGCCGCGTCGTTTTCCGCTGTACCTACATCCTTATCGTGTCCGAAGGTGTGATTCTTAGTGCATTTACTTCGGGCGGTGCACTGGTTCAGGCACGAAATTGCTGGAAAAGTAAAGAGCTTTGAGGAAAATTAGAATAACTGAATTGAGAAAAAGTTAAAACGAAAATTCCTATTGCTCTAAAATTATCTTATCAATAGATAAGATTGGAGTGTCTATTTGTTAAAATTAAGGTCAATAATTAAATGAATATGCTATTTATATGACACTTAAACATTATCTACCGTTTTAAAAAAATTAACATGTCTGCGTTTTATTGTCGCGAATAGGCACCGAAACCACTGAACGGATTTTGATTACATTTTCAAAGATTATAGAGGGTTACACGAACTTACCGTATAGTCTTTGTTTTATCTGAATAAACTGTTTTTTAGTTCAAGACAGCCTTTAGCGTCTGTACCCTTCACTCTGTTTTAAATTTTCTGTATTCTGATTTTACGCGGGCGAAGCCGCGAACTCTCCCTAAGACTGAATAAATGGGCACTTTTCTTAATTTTGAAGGTCTAGCGTATGGCTTTAGTTTTAATTATGAAACATAAATGAAGTGCCCACACGGATTATGTCAATCATAACTGATCGAAGGTTTATGGCTCCTCGGGCGCGAAAAGTTGTCCGGTGACCGTCACTGGCAAACTTTCGTGAGCGCTTTTATGCACGTTCAGTTCCCGGTTATTATGATTAGCTAACGTTGACTTCGATTTTGACTACTCCGTGGCGCGTTGGTCAGTGACCTGGAATGACGAGCTGTGGGTCCCGGGTTCGAACCCTGGCCAAGGTAGACATTTATTTGGCAGATAAAAGTTTGTACCTACTCGGATCTTGTCGTAGAGTTGAGTTGTTTTCTGTGTGTGTCCGCCACCCGCAGCACAGGGAAGCCTAGCAATTTTCAATGAAGTAGCGCTATACGCAGCTAGCCTCCTCTCTTGTTAGAAAAGATCGGTTAAGAGTTAAAGCTAAATTACCTACACAATGCCAAAAAAATGTATTATTCTATTGTAACATCAATTGATTCCGATTATAACCATATTGAATATTGATTGCAAATAACGAAAAAATATTGTTCTAGGCATCACCGCTGCCCACACAACGATGTCCCGGAGCCATTGTTCGATGTGGAGCACACAACGAGTGTGGTCTCCGCTTACCAACGAGATTACGACGAAAAACATGTCAGTCGTACTACTGCTGTTCATCATGAAGATAATTTAAAACTCGAAGGTGATTTCCAAGAGGCAGAACGTCCTCGTTGGGAGCCGGTTGAGCGGACAAAACCTATTAAGCCAGTAGACAACCTTAAGCCTGAAGGTGATTTCCAAAAGAGGCAACCAGAAGAATGGCGCCCTGGTGATAGAGCACCCTTACGTCGTCCAGAAGATAATTTGAAATCAGAGGGAGAGTTTGCAAAGCGTAGACCAGAGGAATGGAAACCGGGCGATAGGGCTCCTGTCCGACGTCCGGATGATAATCTAAGACCCGAAGGTGATTTCACTACCCCCGAAAAACAGCCCTGGCAACCTGCTGAACGGCAAAAACCCATAAAGCCAGAAGATAACTTGCGTCCAGAAGGAGATTTTGAGAAACGTCAACCTGAAGAGTGGCGGCCCGGAGATAGGGCTCCTGTACGTCGGCCAGAAGATAATTTGAAGCCCGAAGGCGATTTTGAGGACAGAAAACCTGAGACCTGGCGACCTGGTGACAGGGCTTCAATTCGACGTCCTGAAGATAACCTCAAGCCGGAAGGTCAATTTACTACTCCTGAGAAAGAGCTATGGAGACCAGCAGAGCGACCAAGACAGATAAAACCAGAAGACAACTTACGACCTGAAGGTGACTTTGAAAAACGTAAACCAGATGAATGGCGACCTGGTGATAGAGCTCCTGTTCGCCGTCCTGACGATAATTTAAGACCAGAAGGAGAATTCACTATGCCAGAAAAAGAAACTTGGAGACCGGCCGACAGACAAAAACCTGTGAAACCAGAAGATAATCTTAAACTTGAAGGAGAATTTGAAAGAAGGAAACCTGATGATTGGCGTCCTGGTGAAAGGGCGCCAGTGCGTCGCCCAGAAGATAATCTACGACCAGAAGGAGATTTTGAAAGGAGAAAGCCAGATGAATGGAAACCTGGTGATAGGGCACCAGTTCATCGTCCGGAAGACAACCTTAAACCGGAAGGTGATTTCACAACACCAAAAAAAGAACCATGGCAGCCAGCTGAACGACCTAAACAGAAGAAACCACAAGATAATCTTAAACCTGAAGGTGAATTTAATACACCTGAAAAGGAAGAATGGAGGCCCGCTGAAAAACGCCAACCACAAAGGCCTGTAGATAATTTGAGACCAGAAGGTGATTTCACAAGGCGCAAACCAGAAGAATTCATCCCAGCCGAGAAGGCAGTTGTAAAGAAACCAAAGGATAATCTTCATCCTGAAGGAGAATTTACCACCTCTCGAACTACAATGGAAGATTACAAAGTTGTGACTGGCGAAAGGTCTGAAATTATAAGACGAACTGACAACATCATTTTAGAAGGAGAATTTACAGGTGTGTAATAAATTTATGAACTCACTTAACAAATTTGAATAATTAGACAATAAAGACGCATGGTGTGAAGTGGCTTCAACTCCACAAGAAACTTGATATATTAATGTTTTATGCATACCTAAATTTAATTAAATTTTGGAAATAATTTCTACTGAATTTCTTGCCGTGTTCATCTCAGCAGCATTAACCATCCAAACCGGTGATGCATTGAAAAACCGGATGTCCAATGACCAGTAATTTTATTTAAGTGATCAACTGACCATACAGTAATTGTGTTTAATTTATTACAGATGAAACTACGTCTCGCACAGAGTTCACAGTTAAACCTGCTGAAAGACCAAAACCTGTTCGCCGAAACACGTGGACAAAAATTGAAGGAGAAATGACCACTGATACCACAACTAAATCTGAATATATTGACTACACAGATATTGTAGAAAGAACGACTCTTGTCACTAAAAGAACTGACAATTTGATACAGGAGGGTGAAATTGAATTTGTTACATCAAACCAAAATGATTATAGTGAAAAGAAATCATTAGTGGAACGACCACAAAGACGCCGAACATGGACAAAAGAAGATTTCGACAAGTTCTACTCTACGGAGAATGTTGAAAATATAACAACATCACAAGAGGAATATAGAACATATAAAGAAATGAGAACAAAACGACCAGAACTCAGTAGGCCAAAAGACAATCTTAGACCAGAAGGAGAATTTGAAAAGACCAAACCGGAAGAATGGCGTCCCGCAGAAAGACAAACACCTAAGAAGCCTCAAGACAATTTAAAGCTTGAAGGCGATTTTGAGCAGCCCCGACATGAAGAGTGGCGACCAGCTGAAAGGCAAAAGCCTAGCAAACCTAAAGATAATCTCAAACCAGAAGGTGATTTTGAACAACCTAAGCAGGATGAGTGGCGTCCAGCTGAGAGACAAACCCCTAAGAAACCAAAAGACAACCTGAAACCCGAGGGTGAATTTGAAACTCCGGAACGTGAGAAATGGCGTCCTGCTGAACGTCGAGAGCAAAAGAAGCCTCAAGATAATCTCAAACCAGAAGGTGACTTTGAACAGCCAAAGCAAGACGAGTGGCGTCCAGCTGAGAGGCAAACCCCTAAAAAACCAAAAGACAACCTGAAACCCGAGGGTGAATTTGAAACTCCCGAACGCGAGAAATGGCGTCCTGCTGAACGTCGAGAACAAAAGAAGCCCCAAGATAATCTCAAACCAGAAGGTGAGTTTGAACAACCTAAGCATGATCATTGGCGTCCAGCTGAGAGGCAAACGCCTACTAAGCCGAAGGACAACTTGAAACCTGAAGGTGAATTTGAAACACCTGAACGTGAAAAATGGCGTCCTGCTGAGCGTCGTGAACAATGGAAGCCTCAAGATAATCTTAAACCTGAAGGTGAGTTTGAACAACCTAAGCATGATCGTTGGCAACCAGCTGATAGACAAATGCCAATAAAACCGAAGGACAATTTGAAACCTGAGGGTGAATTTGAAACCCCTGAACGTGAAAAATGGCGCCCAGCTGAACGCCCAGTTCAAAAGAAGCCCCAAGATAATCTCAAACCTGAAGGTGACTTTGAACAGCCAAAGCAAGACGAGTGGCGTCCAGCTGAGAGACAGACAGCAAAGAAACCAAAAGACAACTTAAAACCAGAAGGTGACTTTGAACAGCCGAAGCAAGACGAGTGGCGTCCAGCTGAGAGGCAATCCCCTAAAAAACCAAAAGATAACCTGAAACCCGAGGGCGAATTTGAAACTCCTGAACGTGAAAAATGGCGTCCTGCTGAACGTCGGGAACAAAACAAACCCCAAGATAATCTCAAACCAGAAGGTGAGTTTGAACAACCTAAGCATGATCATTGGCAACCAGCTGATAGGCAATTGCCAGTTAAACCAAAGGACAACTTAAAACCGGAAGGAGAGTTTGAAAAACATGAACCTGAAAAGTGGCGTCCCGCAGAACGTCAAACGCCCAAAAAACCTCAAGACAATTTAAAACCCGAAGGCGAGTTTGAAAAACATGAACCTGAAAAGTGGCGTCCCGCAGAACGTCAAACGCCCAAAAAACCTCAAGATAATTTAAAACCAGAAGGAGATTTTGAAAAACCTAAATATGATGTGTGGCACCCGGCTGAAAGGCAAATGCCAAAGAAGCCTAAAGATAATTTGAAACCGGAAGGTGAGTTTGAAACTCCAAAACAAGACATATGGCGCCCAGCTGAACGTCCTGAAATTAAAAAACCGAAAGACAATTTGAGACCAGAAGGAGAATTTGAAAAACCGAAACAAGATGATTGGCGCCCGGCAGAACGTCAAACACCAAAGAAACCGCAAGATAACTTAAAACCCGAGGGTGACTTTGAAAAGCCTAGACATGATAAGTGGCATCCAGCGGAGAGGCAATCTCCTATAAAGCCGCAAGATAATCTTAAACCAGAAGGGGAATTCGATCGTCCTGAAAAGCCTAAGCCTTTCACTTCAGGTGAAAGACCAGTACAAATAAAACCACAAGATAATCTAAAACCAGAAGGTGTCATGGAAGTTATACGGAGAAGTGACTACACAGCTACTCGGGGAGATCGTATGGAAGTTGTCAAACATAAAGATCATCTTAAAATGGAAGGCGTTATTGACCACCATCGCTCCAGTGATGATTACAAACGTATTGATAGAACTGAAAAGGTAGTTATTCAAAGACATGAAGATAATTTAAGGACTGAAGGAGAATTCATCGATCTTCACACACGAAATGATTACAGTGCCACAAAAGGTGAGAGAGCACCAGTAGTCAAACCTCAAGATAATCTTAAACCTGATGGTATGTTTTACAAACCCGAAGTTGTTCCATCTCAACCAGCTGAAAAGCGTAAGCCCTTTAAGCAAGTTGATAACATTACAATTGAAAGAAACGTAGACGTACGACAAAAGCAAAAAATAGAAAGAGTTGATATAATAAGACGTGAGGACAACTTGAAAATAGAAGGCGAATTTATTGACATGAAGCAAAGGAACGATTACAGTGTTGTCACAGGTGAAAGAAGAGCTCTGGTGAAACATGAAGATAATTTAAAAATAGAAGGAACAATGGAAAACGTTCATACATCATCGTCAGATACCTATAGGGTTGTCAAGGGACAGAGAGTCAAATTAACTCGAAGAGAAGATAACCTTAAAATTGAAGGGGTATTTGAAGACCATAAGCGCAGGGACGATTATAAAGTAATAAAAGGTGACAAAACTTCTATATCTTACTACCCAAGTGACACTAGATCTGACCAAGCAACAGGAAAGTTGAATGAGCCTGTTAATGGAGAAAAGTATACACAGAAAAAACCTAGTGATATACACGAGCCAGACATGCAACAACCAACGAGGCAAAAGTGGGCCTCACCTGAAAAAACTGACAGAGTTGTAGAACCTCAAGATAAGAGTCACCATGGTCGTCAGTCGCCAGCCGGAAAATCTACACAACCCTACAGAGTGACACCCGACAAAGAGCAACCTATCAGATCTTCATGGAGTACAACTGATACACCAGATACACGGAAACCAAAAGACGATCATCACCCAAGACATATTCCCGACGAGCATCCTAAAGGTCAATGGCAACCAGGGGAAAGACCGGAACAGTTTCGCCCTAAGGATAATCTTAGACCAGAAGGTGATTTTGAACGCCCCATTCAAAAGAAATTACAACCTGGGGAAAGACCGGAACAGTTTCGCCCTAAGGATAATCTTAGACCAGAAGGTGATTTTGAACGCCCCATTCAACAGAAATTACAACCTGGAGATCGCCCTGACCAAATTCGACCTAAAGATAATCTGAAACCTGAAGGTGAATTTGATCGCCCTGCTCAACAAAAATGGCATCCTGGAGATCATCATGGTAAAACAAATCCAAAAGATAATGGACATGAGCATCCTAGCAGTCGGTGGCAACCAGGTGAAAGGCCGGAACAGTTTCGCCCCAAGGATAATCTTAGACCAGAAGGTGATTTTGATCGCCCCATTCAACAGAAATTACAACCCGGGGATCGACCCGAACAAATTCGCCCCAAAGATAATCTAAAACCCGAAGGTGAATTTGATCGTCCCGCTCAACAAAAATGGCATCCTGGTGATTATCAAGGAAAAACAAAGCCAAAAGATAATGGACATGAGCATCCTAGCAGTCGGTGGCAACCAGGTGAAAGGCCGGAACAGTTCCGCCCCAAGGATAATCTGAGACCAGAAGGTGATTTTGATCGCCCCATTCAACAAAAATTACAACCTGGGGATCGACCAGAACAAATTCGCCCCAAAGATAATCTGAAACCCGAAGGTGAATTTGATCGTCCCGCTCAACAAAAATGGCAACCTGGAGATCGTCCAGGTCCAATAAAGCCTAAGGATAACTTACAACCCGAAACGGGAAGAGAATCTTTTTCACCTGGGCCTAGAACACCACAGTCTATTAATTACCGTAAGGATCAATCTGGGCTATCGGAAGGCTTGAAGACAATAGACCATCGAAATGATATTTTGAGGACTAATAGTATAACGCAACGTGACACTGTTAGTCGCTCAGTAAATTCAGAGCAGCATTCTGAACGAGACGATAATAACAGGTCTCATCACGTTACACGGAGTACTGTTGAGGTACATTCTGACGATAGAACGCAAAAAATGGATAGGGGAACACATGTAAAACACACAACAGTGGAACATTCGACTGCGAAACATTTGCAGAAAGGAACTCACAGTAATCATTCATCAATTACTACTCATGATGTTGTCGATCATAAAGGGTCACAAACAAGTATCGATAGAAGCTCATCTCATGATATTTCAGATCGAACAGACACTAAACATAAATCTGACAGATCCGTGATAAGAAATAAGACCGATAAAGTAATCGTGAATAAAATAGATTCAAAGAACATTTCCACTAGTACTACGACAACCAAGATAATGAAACAAATATCGGAAAAGAAACTAATAGGTGGAAAATATGTTACCGTTACTAGAAATGTTGAAGTCAATACTGTAACTGATGGTGATACTACAGGTTATGGTACAAAAAGAGTTACAGATCAAGATCATACAATTCATCGCCATAAATCAGTCGGCGGGGAACCTTCTCCAAATATTATAACCTCAGGACAAAGAAATATGACCAGCACAAACAACGCACATGATTCCCGCCACCATCACAATACTACAGACAACCAATCTAGGAAAAATATTTCCAATACAACATACATTGTCGGAGGTAATCATGATGGTCAGAACGTTACTCATCATACACAACATGGAGGTCATGTGATACGTCAAGAGTCTGGCGAAAATGTAACGCAGCGACTTGTATCGTCACAACAATCATCGACATCGTCTTCGAATGTCCAAAACGTAAATACCCAACAACGTTACAGTCATACTTCGACAGACAACCGTATACATCAAAACATTACTAATGTATCAAAAGGAATACATTCGGATCAAAACGTAACAAAAACAACTCAGCAACTTGGTTCTGCAAGTCATGTCCATGGACAACACGTTGACTCTAATATTCAGAATATTCAAACATCTGATCTAAGATCAAATTCCCTACAGCGTCATGGTACATCTGATCATCATGCTAAACGTAGCACTAGTTCTATTAACAACATTATAACAGGAAATCACACAGAACAAAATGTTTCAAAATCGTCGCATCATTCACAAATTGCCAACAGAAGTCAACTGAGTGACAGCGTTACAAAGACAAGCATCGAATTCCAACGTGCTATGCATGGCGGAGGAGATAATACCACTCATATTGTGGATAATTCATCGCGCAGCGGTCATCACAAGCGAACGTCTGATTTAGTTTCCGACACAGCCAGTTCTAATGCGGTCCTACATCGTAAGGGTGTCTCATCAACTACTGAAGCTCACCATTCTATTAGCTCTACTGCCGCGGCTCAACGTAAGAGCATCGGAAACTTATGCGACCGCGGTGAATACATCAGTAATTCGACTCAAAGCACTGATAGAAAGAGCATCAGTTCTATGCATCGCTCTGCTCGTGAAAATATGGCGGTGATATCGCAACACACGGACAGTTCAGATACGCATCGGCAACAAAGAAGAGACGGCCAATCAACCTTGGTTGTGGAACGCCAACCTCGGGTCACAGTCAGGGACAATCTTCGAGTTGGTGGGGAATTCTATGGACAGTCAGAAGCAAAAGCTTATGGCAGCTTTTCGCGATCTGAACATGCGCAAAAATCTGAACGTTCTGAAAGAGTGGAGAGAGTAGAACGTAACGCTCGACATGGCAACACTTCGCACTTTGTCTTAGGCGACGGTGTTACTAGCTACAAGCGAGAGTTTACACCCCATGTCCATGGCACTTGTCCCGCAACCTTGTTGGATTCTTCACGTACTCCGTTTAAACACACGCGGGATTCCCGAGAACATAAGTTTTACTCCTCGAAAACAACACAGCAGCAGAAGTAATCTACTTTCAAAATGAAGACTAACAGTTAAATATATCATTCCTTATTTACTGGCGCTTTATATGTTAATCTTTATTAATTTTAAACAATATTTTATTGCAAATGATGTAAGTTTAAGTTAACAATTCTTAGATTCGTGTAACAAACGTGCCTTTTTATTAATAATAAGAGTTGCATAATTATGTTATTTCAACTTTAACATTAAATTATATTTATATTTTGTTTTGTGAAACTTTGCCATGTAATAAATTTTTATACAATATCCTTGACGTTTAATTTATAACCTTGAATAGAGTAGGTAAGAAGGAGGTGGGCAGTTTTGAACCATTTTTTTTTCACCCGTGGCTGGTCGTCCAGCCCAGATCCCTCCACTACAGCGACAGCCTAAGCCGAAGTCCGTACCTCACAGGTGCCCTTAGATTCGTCGCAATCCCAGTTATCAGAAAAATTTTAAAAAAAGAACCTTTTTTACCTCAATGGAAATTAAAAGTGTTTCTTTAAATATTTTTGAGAGCAGTTATTAGTAGTTTGGCTTCAATGGTGTAGAAAAAATAAGTAGGTTCAACTATACTTTTACTTTATTCGGCATTTAAGTTTACTTGATAAGTATAAAATTACTTACCTAGGTATCTAAACAAAAATTTAAAATCTCCCTTTGTCGCGATCGGAGCAGGTCGCCCGGCTCAGCTGGATAGCATCACACTTTCTGGGTCTGAAATAGTCTTCTTAGTCTTTAATTTGATGGAAATAAAAAGTGGAGACGAGCGATGATCAGAGACGAACGATTTTGTGAAATGCTAATCACCGCGTTCTGTTATGTTGAATCTAGTCCATTCACAACTCATTTCTTTAGCTTACCAATAAATGAAATTGATGTCTCTCGTCTGTGATATTAAAATTAAGGCAAATAATTAAATGAAATATGCTATTTATGACACC
>DWLO01000907.1:0-17071 GCA_018245335.1 Dalla quadristriga | reverse complement strand
CCGGCGGCGCGTACGACGTGACGCGGATGCGCGAGGAGGAGTTCGAGCGGCTCACCGTGTACATCGTGCCCGACGTGCCCTGCGAGCGTGGCGTGCCCGGCCGCGCCGAGCGCACCCTGCCCCGCAGCCTCGCGCTCCGGCCCTCGGCCGTGCTCTCCACCCCTAATACACCGGTGAGTTCAGCTGCATTTACCCCACAATTGTCTGGTAGACACCCTGCTATGCACTCTGGCCCTCGACCGTGCTGTCCACTCCGAATACATCAGTGAGTTTAGCTGCATTAACGTCATAAGTGTCTGGTCCACACGCAGCCATGCGCTAAAGGCCTCGACTGTGCTCTCCACCCCTAATACACCGGTGAGTTAAGCTGCATTTACACCACAATTTACTGGTACACACGCATCCTCGCACTCAGCTTCACTGGCCTCCCCCAATATACTGGTGAGTTTACCACTCTACATATTTCGCGGCTATGTAGCTGTACCAAAACTGTAAAATATCTTAAAAAACGTGGCTTACGGTATAAATGGTGCCCAACAATAATGGTCTCTGCGAGTATGAAGTGGCCGACTCCCCCGCCTTGCACTCCGGCTCTCAGTTGTGCTGATGAGGGGTCATCTGTTCACCAGTGAGTTTAACTGAATATGCTCTACATGCAATAGGCCTGATCCTACAGCCTCGCGCTCCATTACTTTACAGTTATCGACTGTACCATCCATTATTCTTCCGTTTTGGAGTAGACGTTAGGCGTAGGCGTTAACACTTTTAACATTCGGTTGCCCACTAACTAACCCTTTCAATACTCCGCACTAGAACATACTCAGGCCTCCTAAAATTGTGGATTTATTAAAAAGCTGTCTTCCCAGAATTTGATTCTTTTAAAAGCGACACTTACCAATGATGAACTAATACATACTCCGTTATTATTTCCAAAATAAACGAGATAATTTCAGACAAGGAAATTAATTTTGTTCAAACATAATTATGCATAGTCTCTAATTTGGCCATTTTATTAATCACCCTTTACTCAAACAAATTTTCGTTTTTCGCAGACTGAAGGTGTTTGGAGTACAGGAGTGATTCCTCGTGGAACCAGATTTGGACCCTTTGAAGGAACAAGAACCCCAAACAAACCAAATGATAAAGTTTCCTGGCGATATTATTGGAGGGTAAGTAAAATTATTTTCTGTATACTCTTAGCACTGGCTCTAAACTTCGCTTTTAATTATTCGTGAATTAAGAGTAATGGTAATGGCTTTGTACATATTTTTCAAGGCTGGTATCAAAACTTAGTTACCCATACGATAGGTACTAAGCTAACTAATCTTGTACTTCCAAATATCCCATCCTAAACCCAAAACATCTTCGCACTTTTCTTGTCTCTAACTAACCTATTCCTCTCTCTTTTGGGCCAGGTACAGGAAACTGTCAGACATCATACTTATGGAAACATAAAGGTGAGATTGGGCTTTACATCCTTTTATGGTGGTGGTACTTCACCTCTAGACAAGTGTAGACAAGGTTTTATGTCAATCCCATACATTTAACATTCTATTCGACTATCGTTTATGCCACTTGTCTAGAGATCCTTGTTATATTAAGATCTATATTTTGTTTATATACCTACTCCTTTTTATCCATAATATTGGGTTAAAATATATTGGGATCACAAGTGTCAGTATATAAGAGTCACTTAAGATTCTTGTGAGATATTGCACAAACAAGCGAGATTTGGTTAAAATACGATACATGGTGTATACAAGAGATATGAGCCACGGTTAACGTTAGTGTCCTATAAAGCGCTGACATTGGATCTCGTCCTTGACTCCTCTACCATAATAATTGTAAGCAGCCCGCTATCAGTTGCACGCGCATTCTAAACATTGCGCAAATGCCACACGCATTCGCCGTAACGCCTGAACATGTGTTACGTCCTCAGTAGGAAACATTCATATTTTACTACTTGATTGGTAGTTTGTTTATACACATGTTTGCTAGTAGTGTTATGTATACATACAGTACATCACGTATGAATATATATTTTTATAAAAATACAATCTTATGTTAATTGCAGATATTCAAAGATAGTGACTATTATTACCTGGATGGATCCGACACGAGCGTGGCAAACTGGATGCGATACGTAGCGTCGGCTTACTCCCTTTCAGTGATGAATCTGGTCGCTTGTCAGCACCAAGAACACATATACTTTTACACCATCAGGTAAGACACAGAACATTCACAACACTTCAAATACTTTGTAGAACTTCACGTTATTCCAATAGTCCCACTATATATAAATTACATTTAAAACTAATATCTTTAAATATTCTTTCAGAGATATAATGCCTAATGAAGAGCTAATGGTCTGGTACTGCAAAGATTTTGCAACAAGATTAGGTTACGACATCGACCCCGAGAGAGCTACCTATTCTATATGTAAGTTATAAAAAAAATAATCTTGTTTATGACCAAAAATAGAGTACTCCCCAACTTGACCACAGAAGTTATATTACTGAACTTTCTATTGCAGGCAAAGAAGAAACTATCAAAAAAGCATATGGCTTGCCACCTGCACCAGTACATCCCGAAATTGCCTTCAATCATATGAAATACGTACTGGGACTAACAAATGCAAAAGAACTTCTAGAAACAGAAATTCCCAGTCGTAGAAGGAAAAGAGAATCAAGTGAAAAGTCATTGCACGAAACATCACATATTTTGCCTAGAGATGAACCGAGAAGTGTAAATAAAACAGATAGATCAATAATCAGATCAGATATATCTACCAATATCATTCATCATAAGGCAGAAACTCCGACTGTAAATGAGTGTTCAACAGTGTTGCCAAACGGTTTGATGCAACCTCCATCGCCGGTAAAAATGCATCATAGAGACAACCAAACTTTAATAATCCATCAACATAAAGAAAGCACGTCTCATGTAGTCATACATCAATTAGAAAATCCCAGAATACATAGTAATAGATCACCCGCACAAAACCAACATCTAAGGGACATGCGTGGGCCGTCTCCGATGGCACAGAATCACCAGGATAAATTAGGAAGCAAATCTCCAATCCTTACTCACTGCGGACCACAACATTATGAACATCAATTAACTCCCAATGATGGTTCAGTTCGATCCGATGAAGGTTATCACAGCAATGGATATCATGATGAATTTACACCTCCTGAAGATTCCAGTGACTCTGACGTCGAAAATTATGTTTTGGATTGTTCAAACAAAACAAACGAACCCAAAGAAACCGTTATTGTGCAAAAAACAGACATAGATATGCACCGAAATGAATACAGAAAAGTAAAAATTAAAATGCCGAGGGCTTACCAATACCAAAACCATAAAGACATGGATTGCGAAAGCGAGAAGGAACTGATTATAGCCGAAGAGATTGTAAGTGATGCTCCACAGAACTTATCACCTCCTCGACGAGACCCCGCTACGTCTACGGTAATAGTATTGGAATCTTCGCAAAATACAATTGTTCCGCTAAATAAACCTTATTATGAAGATGGAGCATTGTCACCATCACCACAGCCGGCTTTTATGCGATATTCTCCTCCAGATACAAGAATATTAGAAACTATACTAACTGGAAATAGAATTGATACCAACAACAATGACCCTAACCGGCGTCAGCCTAATGCTACACCACCGCCTTCATCACCCACTGAAATGGCTTACTCCTATAAGAAAAGCCAGAGATATGGAAATGTCTGCAGTCCCGATTCTAGTTCCAACTTAACACCGCTTCCATCTTTATTACCACTACCGCAACAATTACCGACACCAAGTGTAACTTCTCTATATTCGTCATCACCTCCGCATACGATTCCGCACACCACAGAAATCCGGGAAATCCGTGAAATAAGGGAAATTAGAGAGACAAGATATGAAAGTCACTACCCAAACTATTCTTACAGTTTGTATTCTCCACCAAACTCTACAATTATTACTCAACTCGGATCTCCGCCAAATACCTATTCACCAACTGTCACATCTACGCATCAATATGAAAGAACTCATAATGGACAAAGTAGTCACCATTATCCATCGTCAACGAGTGTTATTACGCTTAAAAACTGTTCACAGTTAAGTTTAATACAAAATTCTAATGTGAACAGTCAACTTGTTACACAACATGGCGGAATGAGTCCTGACAGTCTAATGGGAGCGCCTATGAGCCCTAACTCGCAGTCATCTCGCGGCTACAGAAGTCTACCTTATCCTTTGAAGAAGAAAGACGGGAAAATGCACTATGAATGCAATGTATGCTGCAAAACATTTGGTCAGTTGTCAAATTTAAAAGTACATTTAAGAACACACTCAGGTGAAAGACCATTCAAGTGTAACGTATGCAACAAATCATTCACACAACTGGCTCATCTGCAAAAACATCATCTAGTGCACACGGGAGAGAAACCACACCAGTGTGACATATGCAAGAAAAGATTTTCATCAACTTCGAATTTGAAAACTCATCTTCGCTTACATTCGGGGCAAAAACCGTATGCTTGCGATCTGTGTATGCAAAAGTTCACTCAATTCGTTCACTTGAAATTGCATAAACGATTGCACACCAACGACAGACCGTACGTCTGTCAGGGCTGCGATAAGAAGTACATCAGTGCCTCCGGTCTCCGCACTCATTGGAAAACTACAAGTTGCAAGCCCAATAACATCGAGGAAGTCCTGGCAATCACGAACGCAGCAAACACTGAATGTATTGGTGAGTATTTACCACTTATTCAAAGACAAAAACACATTTTTGTAAATGAGACTTTTTTTCATTTTTAGACTAATAAGAAACCTTTATGCACACTTAATATCAAATGATTTTACACGAAACAAAACTAAAATAGCAGAGGTGCGAAGTCACCGCATCGCGTTGCACTTTCTCTTCGTAGGTGAACTACAACTTTCACTTGCGCTGTCGCTGAACGCGGCCGATTTCATTTTCGCGTGCACTTTGCAGGTACCGCCGACAAAGACTGCCACGAGAGAGAGGGGCACGAGGCGTACGAGGTGCACTCGGCGTCGCAGGGAGGGCTGGTGGCCGGTGGGGCGCGCGTGTCGCTGTCGCACGACGCGCTGCTGGGGCACTCCGGGCACGCGCACACCACCACGCCGCACCTCACGTCCCACGGACAGCTGTCGCCAGCCAGCGCGTACCGAGCGCTGCCACCGCCTGACCATGAGCAGCACTACGGAGCGCCGGCCGCCGAAACCCGCCCCAGCGTCATCGAGTCCAGCCAGCCCCTCATCATCGAGTGCACCTGAGAGCGGCCGCGCCGCCCGACGCGCCGCCTTCGCCGCTCCGACGCGCTCCTCCCCGCCGCCTCATGTGATGTCACTCTTGTGATCAAACGAAAGTATTTTTTTAAATATAAAGAGACAACCGTGTGTGTGTAACACTTCGTTCAGTGGCTATGAGATTAATATAAAAACTTTGAGATGTATATTTGTAAAAAGATATAGTTTTAAGCGCATTGTGGTGTTATTAAGTACTAAGTACTTGCATCAGGACACGATCGTTTCGTAAAATGTTTCGTCGCTCCATAAAAGTATTTTTTTAATTAAGGTCTCAAGCCTTTCTTTGTGCTAATGCTCAATTTTTTCTACTTAGGATTTCTATTGTAAATATGTTTTATGACATCTTTATTTTATTTAAAAATGTCTTTGTATATAATAATTATAACCTGTAAATACGTACTTGAATTAGGTGTTCTACAGCGTCTTTGTAATAATTTTATCGATACTGGCAGGTACTTATTTATACTTCTATTTTATGCAGTATAAGATGCAATACTTGAATATCTTAAAAATTCACCAAAGAAAGTCTCAACAGCTGTTTATACTATCTGGACGATCTAATCCCCTTGACACAGACATTGTCACAACTATGTTGAGTCACATTGAACTCAATAAAATAAAACTTTAAAGATAGTCGAAATCAAATTAGAAGTAAGTGCCAAAAGCGCATCAATATATCAATATTTTTTTACGTTTTAAGTTATCCTAATAAGATATTCATATAGTATTTTAAAATCGTTGTTCCTAATGAATAATTGGAGAGTAAGCGCTAATGTGCATCAAGTTAATTGTAAAGTAACTTAGATTAGAGTGGAGGAATCGTGTACATTGTCCCTACGCTAGAACAAATGGTGCTTCACGTGGTAGAGTAGATCGTCCGGCCGAGCCTCAGCGCTCGCAGACTATTTACTACTTACATGTAATCTTAATTCACCCGATTTAATAATTATGTACTATTATATTCCAAAATTTCTAGTACTTTAATATTATAATTCTCCTAATCAAAAAGGCTGAGATAATATGTAATGTGACGATTGGCGAATGTTACGAGTATGAGAAGTACTGGTTTACATAATGTGTAAGTACAAGTCTAACGAACGGCGCATAAACTGGTAGGTATAGCTTATACGTGATGTACAACCAAAACATAGCTTTTTGTATATTTCTATTGTTCGTATGAGTAAGATTTTTACATGCAATCATTTATAAATTTAATAATTGTATATTTTATACTTACTGTTTACCTACAGAGCTACCATTTTTGTATCAAATGACATTGTAAAGAAAGAAACTTACGAACGATTTTTATTAAAAAGCGAGGCGTTGATTTCGGTGTAAGTGTTTCGCACACATTTACTTATCGTTATTATCCTATATTACTTACCTGAATTATTAATATACTCATCATATCATGAAGAACATGAAGACATTATTTGAGATCTGTAATTTGCCATCTTTATCTAATCGTATAAAGAATATCTATTGTAAATGTGTGCTTCCAACGTCGAAATCAGAATGTTTTCCATTTCTGGCACTTGTTTTAAAATCTATGTAGATGTACCTACTCTCAAAATTACTATTGCGGTTATCAAAAATATGAAATTAAAATATAAATACTATTGCTGATCTTGTTAATAACTTCTCGCCATTCCTTAAATTGATTACGTATTGTTTTAAAGTGTATAGAATTTATAATCTATTCTTATATTTTACGTTCATACGTATCGTATCAATATCCATTATCAAAATCAATGTAGTTCTATTAAAAAAAACTCTTAGACAGTTCGGAAGAATTTTTTACCTCCAAATGGAAATCGCACAAATTCTTATTACATAATTTAATCATTGCCATTGCAAGGCTTTTTGTGTTAAAATTTCTAATACTTAAATATGCCACTTTTTAATAACCCCTTATTCTACGTCGCAATCAGGAAAAATTAAACAATGTTTGTAGACAAAGTTATGTTATAATTGTTTTAAAATGGTAAGGAATCTAATATTTTCTTGATTTATTTCATTGTAAATATTGTTAATTCCAAACTATCAGTCACTTACACAACTCAAGCATTGTATTCATCTTGTATAAAAGTATACTTAAAAACCTAAGAAAAATAGAACGTTCTTACATATTATTATATACTTAAGTACAATACCTAACGTATGGTACATCAAAATAAGCAAAATATAACTGTATCGTATTAATCATTCTGCTATGATATTATACATTATGGAAACGAACATCTTTATACGCCTTGACACAAGGTACATAATAGATAATACTATAATTATTAAATATGCCAGAAATACCTATATATTCACTGTAAAAGCCTGTAATTTTGTACACTTGATCAATAATTATTTTAAAACACCAAATCCATTAAAAACAGGAGTAAATCTTAAATTGTCGTTTCATTCCATATTCCTGTACAGATACCTTTTCAGAGCATTCCAACATAATAAATATATGCAAACAAATAAAGCTCTCCTTTATCAAAAGCAGACAGGTTTTTAGCATAGTCCACATCTGGATATAGCACATCTGGATTGTTAATGGCCAACCTGGATGTCCGAAATTTTTAAGCCTTCTTGTCTTGTCCATTCACCATCATGAACGTATCGTCGACCCAATGTTAAAGCCAGTGACGTTTCAATGTTTCACACGCTTCGAGAATCAAGATATATACGTGCCTGGGATTCAAACCCCGGATCCTGAGGCCGAAATCTTTACCACACTATCACCACTTCTCAAGGTTTGTTTTCTTATAACATCAATGATTACAACGAGTCCGAAAGTCTAAAATAGCTCGAAGCGTTCATAAAGCTGGAAAAATCGCTTTAAGCTACCTGGCTGGAAACATGGCTATAAACGCCGCGTTTATTTATATAATTGAATGATGCATCTACAACTGATATTCCTTTCTATAGAACTAGTAGTAGTTTACGAATTTAACAACCAGTATTAGAAGTTATCACCATTTTTTTCAATCACTCAATCATCACTCAACCGACAAAGGTGTTCATTAAATAATATTATCTGTATGTCAATTAATATTATTGTCAATTTAATATTATTGTATGCCTTTTGAGGCCTACCTCAAAAGGCATACAATAATATTAAATTTGTGAATACTTTAAGTGAAAATTGACTTAATGTTATACTGATCTGAATACATAACCTGAATACATTTTATACCACTTTTCCTTATCTGTCCCGAACATACTTTTTCATAATAATTATAAATCAAGTATTCAGATAATACGTTATGAGTACTATCACGTTTCACATTATCTAACTCGCAAATTCTAATATTTTCAATATTTGTTAAAGTCTAGGTAGACTTTGGAAATTGTGATTCATTATCACTGTTGTCAATAAAATTACAGTCATTTAAGCCACATTTTAATTTTAATTTACTAAATATATAAAACATACATACATAAAACATATACGTATAAACTGTATAAATGCCGTGTTAATGAAATTAAAATTTGTTTTCGCTCTGTTTCTCTATAAAAAACTACGTATACGAAAATTAAAATATGTCTAATAGTAGGTACTCCTCTTAACAGTCCTCCGTCCTGTTAAATGTTAAGTACTATTTAATATGCGCACTGAAATTCCTTTAAATCGCGGCTGGATAACACGTCACTCAGCGAAATAAATAAAAATGTTGCACACACAATATTAATTAATTTCCATCAGTAGCGGAGTCTGAAGCATTACATTTTTTGTAGTGAGTTCTCATATTGGACGACTGCGTGAAGGTGAGTTTGCAGCGAGGGCAGGAGTAAGGCTTCGCGCCAGTATGAAAGTTCAGATGAGACTTCAAGTGATGTTTCTTCGTGAATGATTTCGTACACAACGTACAGGAAAACGGCTTCACGCCTGCAATTAAATAGTAAATTTTTGTTATATGTTATTGATATAGCAAACGGGCATGCACTCCCAACAATCACTGCCGCCCATTGGCATCTGCGACAATCCTCGAATAAGACTGTGCGAGAGACCGTTAGTAAGTTAGTTATTATGTGTTAATAGGAATAGTAGCTGATAAATATTCGTTAGTAATAGGACTGTAAGAGAACTGTTAGTTAATAGTAACCATCCAGTTAGGTTAGTAATTTTTAGTATTTGTCCTATTCGAAGCTGGTCACAGATGCACTGTTACTCCTGAGTACAGTAACAGCAATGGCCCTTAATTTTAACATTATCGAAAGTAAATTAATAATGAATTGTACCGAACTGTACGTGGCAAAATATAACATTTAAAAGCAATAGTATCGAAAGTTAACTAACTTGCTAAGAGATAATAATATAATATAATAATGTTCCAAGTCCGTTGTTAGACATTAATTTCTCACTTCAAACGGATCACTCGGCTTGGAGAGCCATGCAGCGACATCTATTAATTGACAAGGCATTTATGTTCGTGGCATCGATTTTTTGTTAAAGATTGTCAGTCCTCTACTATTTATTGGAACATGACCCAATCAACTCTGGACCACACTTGAAATTGCTCAACTTGTCGATTGGTCTGCAGCGCTACCGAGTGCGTTCGCTAGTGTTGCTTCAGCAGCATCTCGCGGGAGACCGCGTTTCTGCCGTGAGCGCTTAAGTATAAACTAGGTAGTCCAAAAATATCCCCTATACCAGTATGCAGCCGTAGGTGCAATGTCATGTTGGAGCGGTCAGCAAAGCGCTTGTCACAGTGCGCACAGGCGTACGGGCGCTCGCCTGAGTGCGTGCGCTGGTGTTGCTTCAGCAGCATCTTCCGGGAGAACGCCTTGCCGCACTCGCCACACACGTGGGGCTTCACACCTACCAAAAGTGAATTTATAACGATTTATAAATAACCAATAAACATATTTCACATTCATATAAGAATGAAGACTTCTTATGCAGTGCAGGCATGCACAGAAAACTATACAAACGCACAAGACCCAGAAACAAAATGTTTTCCTTTCCTTTTCATTGTGACCAAACCTGTTCCCGTACCTTAAAAAACATCAAGCGTTGTAAAGTTAATTGCGGTGAGATCGTGTGAAACTATCCTCCTAAATAGTACCTAGGTATGCCTTTTAAACGTCAATTACCAAACTTTTGGATTGTAACTTGTTGTAAATGATAACCCGTTATTGAATGTGCATAAACAATTATAGCAGGTAAGTTGTATTCTTACAAAACCAAGATTTAAAAAATAAGTTTATGAGTTTAGTTTACATAAACTTTAACCAGTGTACAGAAATATGAACTCTCTAAGTAATGTGAATATTTTGAATTTAATTTATTGTATTCTCCAAGGTATTTAAGAACTAATTACTATAACTAAAAAAACTAAACCTGTGTGTATCCGCACATGCATGTTGAATGCGACGCGTTGATTGAAAGATTTTGGACAAGAAGCACATTTGTATTCCTTGCGATTTCTGAAATAATAAAATCATGAAAATTCATACAACACAGTGACACTGTGATCAGATAAAACAAATTATAGTCAAGAGTTAGTTTGACTGACCATATTTGAAAAACCGTATTATAACTAATAAATAAAACGTTAATAATCAAACACCTTAGAAAATCGATTAATGAGTTAAACGCAGAGCGCCAGCGCTACTAATGTAGCAGAATTGTGAACTAAATTAACAAATAAGTGATGTTGACAGCAAATAATTTCTACATAAATAAATAGATTTTTTACTCTACTTAATGAGGCTCTTTACAATGAAACCCCACCACAACTGATGTGAGTTCAGAGTAGGCATACATGAATCCATTCGCTCATGAAGATCCACAGTTAAACATTATAGATAGATAGATATGCCGTTTATTGTTGACTGCTTTACATTTAAAAAGTTGTTACGGTTTATAGGTACAGCTGAAACACGTCTACCCTGTGCGTGTACAATGATTATAAACTTGTCAACATTATTTCGGCATCTAATTAATTCACATTAACTCACTTAACATCACATTAACTAGGCCTCCCTACGCCACTCTCTTGTAATCGTGTAGCTACGCAAACCTATAGTGTAGAGCGGGATGGATGATTCGCATAGAGTGGTTGGTACAACTTGAAGGGAGGGCGTTGATTATTATTGATTAATTTTACGTTTTCTTGGGCTATTAAATTAATAAATCAGTGATAGAGAGGCACAAATTATTCAGTAATTGTGTATGTTGCACTTTGTGGGGCATCTGAATCCAACTTACCTATGAATTTTCATATGGCTACTCAGATAGCCCTTATCATTGAAATATTTCCCGCAGACAGGACAGGTGGTAGCAAATTCTTTGGTGCCGCGATGGACTGACATATGGTACTTGAAGTTACGAAGTTGCGAAAATGTCTTGTGACATTCTCCGCAACTGTATCGAGTAACTGAAGAATGTCGCCTCATATGAATATCGTAGTCCCTGCTACTTGTAAAAACCTGAGTGACAACCCAAAAACTAAAATATCAATTCAAAACTATTCACCAAGCAAATAAACTATTCATAAGCCAAATTAACAGGCACCTGTGGACGGCATTGTTGAAGATGGATGTTAACCACTAGGTGATAATCAAATATATCCATTGTATTGTCTACGTTAGCAATAAACAACATTATGAGTAAGTTAAATACATTCATCTTACTTATATTTTAAATGTGAAAATTGGTTTGTTTGAAATACCTGCACGGCAAAAACATGCAATCATCATAGAATTTGGTAGAGAGGTAGATTAAAAAGCTAAGTCGCGCCGTTCTCAGCTTGCAATTTGATGGGTGACCGTTAGTGGCCAAATTTCTAGAGCACTTCCGTGCTTTGGACGCCATGTTGATCCGATGGTTCCTGATATCATTAGATCATCCATCCATCCATCCATCAGCCTTTAGAGGTTCACTGCTGGACAAAGGCCTTCCCTAATAGACGCCACTCCGACCTGTCCTGTGCCGCTGTTTTCTTCAGTCCACCTTATCGAAGGGCGGCCTGTACTCCTTTTTTCGAGTCGTGGTCTCCATTCGAGGACTTTGCTTCCCCATCGGTTATCAGTCCTTTGAATGACGCAACTTGCCCATTGCCATTTCAGCTTGCTAACTCTGCGAGCTATGTCGGTAACTTTTGTCCGTCTACGGATTTCGTCAAGTTAACATCGTTAGTTAAGTATCGTTAATAACAGTCGTTAAGCCTTGTCGGAGGCTATCGGGTGGCCTGAAAACTTCTAACACTCGAATTGGCCACTAACCCCTCCACCGATCGGCATTGGAGCGGCGTGGTTGAGTAAGCTCCATGCCTCCACAATAGTAAGTAGTAACAAATATATAATAATGTACAACTTACTAACCTGTTGACAAGTTGTGCAATTATATGGATGTTGCTGTTCGGATACTTCACCGTCTAGATTTGCAATCATTTTTATCCGCTCGGTGTTATTGGTTTTATCGTCATGATTAGTCTGAAAAAAGCAAAATTTTTTTTCAACCGTAAGATAATATTTTTAAAAAGAATATTAGACAATAAAATCGATATTTATGATTTTTCTAATAAATATACATAATTACTAAGCCACTAAACACCGTTGAAAGTTGAAATAGATGCATGCCTGGTTATTACTATTGCAAATAGGTGGCAATACAATACGCTAAATTAACAGTGTCAAAAATAATATCTTATTTTTTGTTGTCAACAGGAATTATGGAATTAAAAAACGATTACCATTAATCTGACTAAAACATAATAGACTATTTCCCAAAAAATACAATAATACATATTTTTGTAGCTGGTGCCATGTTATCGGAATCGATCGTTATTGACTGTATCTAAGATGACATCAGACGACAGTCAATTATGTCTGAAGTCATTACGGGTATTTAATAATAAAAATGCACCGTATTTTTATTTGCTATTTTTGGACAAAATATACAAAAGAATAATAACCATTTTTTGTGGGCTCTATACACATCACTAAATAATCTAGGTTGGATTCCTAAAACCAATCAAATAGCCCAATGGCATAGTAAATAAAGTATTTTTTTTTATTACCTTCTTATCGTGTTGCTTTTGTAATTGAATAAAGCTCTGAACTTTCTTTCGAAACGGTCTGAAACTGCTGGGCTGACGAGGACGCCAGGGGCTCTGTAGAACCTCATTCAAAATAGTAACTTTTGTTATTGTGCGATCGGATTCAGTGTATGTACATTTAGAATTCTCTATTAAACATGCACCGTCGTAAGTGCTTTGGTCAAAAGTATTGCTTGAATTTTTCCCAACAGTATATTCACATCCCTTTGAAACTTCGAGGAATAAGTCGAAATCTGAAGCTTCCTTTGTATGACTAAGATTCAACGAGCTGCATTGTCTCCCTAAAGAAAAGTTTGAAGATGAATCTATTGACAACAATTGTGAAGACATTTCTAGCGGCACGTAGTGGCTCCAGGAATTTATTTTTCGCCGGTTTCCCAAATCATTTCCGAAATTGCACTCTAGATTATAATTGTTTCCCTTAAATTGATTACAAATAGAATACGACATATTGCTTGTACCAGTATTACTTTCATTACAATTAGAATATTGCAGCAGTTTGAAAGTGTCCAATGTTGAGGTTACTTGAGAGTTTCGCTGTTGCGTGCTCTCCGATTTATCTGAGAGTGTGTCGCTGGCGTTGGGATGTTTGCCATTAGCATTCGTCAAGTGAAGAGATGCCGGTGCATGATAGCGTTCATTTGGTATTGCCAGCACGCCTTCCGCCACACCGTTACCATTACCGTTTTGACTATATGTCTCAATAAATATATTACGTAGCCTTTGTCGGAACCCAGTATGAGGTGTTAGATTTCCCAAATCTGGAACATTTCCTTTACTCCATTTACAGAATGTAGATGGACTATCCTGAAAATGTAGCCTACCAATTGACTCATGCATCTGGCATAACAAATCCCCAGTCGTCATGCCCTTCCTAATATTCATGTAACATTCACTGTTTGCATTACTTAGTCTCAATTGGCAGATATTATAATTTTCCATTGCAAACTTACTCTTAGATACACAAGTTTGTTCATGATAATTTTTATGGGGTATATATTGTTCGTCAATAAATATTTCCATTGCTTTAGCTATATCCAAAAACATTTTTAACTTATGATTTGGGATAACAACTTCTCCATTGTAAATATAATAAAGAACAGACGAAATAGTCCCGAGGTCAAATTCTGGTAAGAAGATAAGAACTGGCAATTCATCTGCTGGAGTTGAAAGAAGTATTCTCTGCAATTATTTTAAATTATATTAGTATTTGAACAGACTTAATACACACACTTATACAGACACTTGTTATAGGAATTTAATTTGGTATATACTAACCCTAAGAAAATTACTAACACTCGCCAATACAGCCCGATGAGCACTGAAAGTATGACCGCCACAAAACAGTTGCACGTCGCACCACTCACCTCGGGATAGCCATTCACACATCTGTAACCAACAAAACCACGTGATTTTTTAATCTCTTTATTGCTAAAAATTAATATTTATATTTCATTTATATGCGCCTCTAGTCTCTACAAAAAATATAGTCAAGAGCCATGAATAAAATATTTTCACTTTACTACCGTTATGAATTAATCAAATGTAATGTTAGAAAATTACCAATTACCTCCTAGAATTGTCGAATGAAAATAACAATTATTTGGACAAATTTTTAATGTACAAACATACTATGTTCGTTATTAAATACTCTTGGACGAACCAACTTACCGTCACATCCTCTGCTCGGCATCTGTATTAAGCCAGTGCTGTACAGGTATACCATTATGTTGACACAACTCGACAGTGGGACTAATTTAACTAAACACATACTCGTTAATACGACCAGGTCATCGTTTTTTAAGTAGCGCCACGCGTGAAAGTGTACAACAAATAAATCTGATCAAATAAGGGACATTCTAAACCAAACCCATCACGATCGGCAAACTCTTATATGAATACGGTTTAATTTTAGAGATCTTACGCACTGTATTTCAATAAGTAAAGAGGAGATTGCAATGATTCACAGCCAACAAGAACTGTAGTAGGTATCAAGAAAGATTTTGAGAACTTTGTTAACAAATATGACCTTATTACCATTTATTTAAAGCAGTATTATACATAAGAATATTCTTTTTCCCCAAAAAAATTCTTAATAATTAAATCCGTAGACGCTTACACACTCACACCTCGTAGCAAGCTGAAATTTCAATGGGTAGGCCAAGTAGTTCAAAAGATCAGTAACCTCGTTGAGGTATAAAGGTTGATTCAGGAAGGTCCATTCGAGGGAATGGAGACCACAAGTCTGAAAAAGGAGTACAGGTCTAGGTGGACTGACGACTTGAAGAAGACAACTGGAAATCATTTAGAGGAGGTCTATTTACAGCAAAGGACCATTAAAGGCTGATAGCCAAGAGAGAAATTCCTTTATGTAGCTTAAAGTAGTTGTTTACAAAAGGCTTCATAACATATTGGCACACAAACGCCACATATAACATATACTTAAGCTATGTAAAGATAACAGCCGTGCCCGAAGCAGGGAAGCGCTCAAGAAAGGTTGCCACTAGGGGTTACCCAACGAACTGCCGGTTGAGACTGGCTCGACTTTATTCATCAACCTGCTACGATTAACACTAACCGCCCGACCATGGCGGTTGATATATTTTGAACCTATATTTTCAAGGGAATGTCGTCCTAAAAACGTCTTTAATTACTAATGCATGATAATTCCTACAGATACCACAAATTATTGCTAACGAGAAAGCTTATTACGTCCCTACTCCTACTCTTCTGGAGTACGGAAAAGAAGACGAGTCACTGATAGATTCGACCTTTATCCTTCTATTTGAAATCCATACATTCGCAATTTTACGAATAGAATCTACGATATGAACATATTGTGTTGTGTGTTGCTACCTACACAGTACAATATCATTTTACAATGTGTTGTGTATCAGTATGTACCGCTATTAAAGCCACGATGTTTTTTTTTCTTAATCTACATTAAATCCAGATAACAAACCCTAACTCAACACTATCTACAATTCGCATGCAGTGCTCACTAGGTAATGATTTTTTTATATATAAACAGGTGAAGAAGTACAAGAAGAGTTTGTTCATAAAAAAACATATTAATATTGCTACTACTAACAGCGTACTTACAGTGCCAATCTTGTCTTGTCAATCTCTGTCGAGTGTCTACTCACTCTTTTCCTGAGGTTATTTCTTTCCACTATGTTTATTTACTGACTAACTAACTAAATTTGTCGCACAATTAGCACTATGACGATACCACAGCCAACAGTAGGGCTCTCCGGAATGGCGGACGGTGGCTGCGGCGTCGGCTCTACACTCACCACCACTACTTACCACCGCCATTCACCTTGATTTTAAAGGGAATATACTACTAAAACGTGAATGCATTTCGTTGTTGTAATTTTTTTTTGTAGATCGTTATTTATATATACTATTTATATTATAAATGCGAGTGTTGTTCAGTTATCTTTCTTTCACGCAGTAATGGAGCAACGGATCGACGGGATTTTTGCATATACTTTAGTATCTTCGAATTATTCTTTTTTTTGTAAAAGCTTGTTTTATTCAAAGTTATTAAGTATATAAATCAGTCACAGAGTGTTGTTATTCCAGAGTAGGTACCTTTTCGAACAAAACACAAAAATTGCTTCACGGCAGAACGTATGGTAAAGAGATCAATGTGTGCGTTTAGCTCTTGT
>DWLO01000906.1:0-17082 GCA_018245335.1 Dalla quadristriga | reverse complement strand
TAAGGTGGTCGCCTCTTGTATGAGTGTAGCCGGCATACGACTAACGGTCCTTTCTCCCATTATAGTATATTCACACCTAATAATTATTAACTGGACGAACTGACACTAAAGTGTCCCTTGGTCGCTTTATACAGTCCTGAAGTTCTATGTCACTGATTTCCATAGGCGGCAGAGGAAAGTGGGACTGCATACACGTTCGCTATTCTCAGCAGTAAAAAAAAACGGAAGCAATTCGTCACACTGCAAAGTTCAACTCAACACAAGGAAGCGATTGAGTCATTCCAGTTTTGACGACTTTGCATTTCGTACGTGCACTGTCGTCACGTCATCGACTGATCCATTGATGTTCTCTAATGATAAAGTATTCTGTTATTGATGTCTGTCCATTGGACATACTATCGAATATGGTGCACGCTTCATGTCCGTAATTTTTAGACTTTTACAAACGTTGAAAATGTTAGAATGTGCGAGCGAGATGGATGCCAAATGTGTGAGGGCTCTTGAAAGCCAACACTCGCGTTGGCTACTAATCAATCCACCAATCCACACTGGAACAGCGTGGCTGATGACGCTCTGGATCGAAACTGCCTAGTGGTCTTGAAAGCCGATACTCGCGTTAGCTACTAATCAATCCACCAATCCACACTGGAACAGCGTGGCTGAAGACGCTCTGGATCGAAACTGCCTAGTGGTCTTGAAAGCCGACACTCGTGTTGGCTACTAATCAATCCACCAATCCAAACTGGAGCAGCGTGGCCGATGACGTGGACCGCTGCTAATGGATGGAAACTGCCTTGTGAATTGCAGTGTTAACTAGAGTCAACTTCTTGATGTTCGTATTTTGTGTTACAAACACGGGCGTCTGTCAATACTCGTGCTTCGCAAAACGCTGACCCTAGCAACGAAGCCATTGGTGTCGCGTGTCACTGACGTCACCCTTGACCCAGTCACAAACTGAGTCACACTTGTAATACGATTTGTTTTCATATCGCATCGATTATCACCTCTTTCTCGCTGCGCTTGCAAGAGCTGCGCCGAGTCATTTGTTTTGGCGATTGATAGGCTGTGACGTCATTTGTAACGTAGATAGAAATGCATAATTGCAACCCACAGTGGCCCCGGTACCGGCTCAATTCACAACTGAGGAGGCCTGGAGTGTACTCAACCTCACTGCCTTCCTTTTCTTATCTATTCACTCGGAACAAACACTGTAATTTATCCCAATCCTCTTTCTGACATTGAAAGAAAGAAAGAAAGAATAAGCTTTATTTTTCATAACCCTATAACACACAAAAACATGAAGAAACAAGCTTTATTTCTCATAACACACAACATGCAGGTTTACAGTACAGTTTAAGTAAATTAAATAAAAATCCTATGTTCGCATGTTTTACAGCGACTGAGAATGGTACCATAATACAGCCAGCACAATGTCGCGGCATTGGCCACGGCGCTGATTTTCAGTGGGCCCAGTAAGTGGGGTAACTCACGGGTGACAGTGCTGTCTGCAACCACAACACTAGTCTAACTAGTTCCTCTCACAGTCCTATTCGAGCTTTGTCACAGCTGCATCCTCGTTACTATCTTATAGTAACTTACACACATAAAAATAACTCTTTCTTTGGTAACAAACCTCCATGTATTTACCAATGCCAAGTAAAACTATTCTGTAGTGAAATATTGACCGGTTTTTAAATAGTTTTTAATGGCTTTTCGGGGCCGTTGAAAAGCGATTATATTCATATTAAATTTAATACCCGCGTAACGATTTTTCATCAGCAAACGATTTTACTTTGTAACTGGGGTAGTTTCATGATTCGTGTATTCACATTCGAATGAGATTTTTACAGTGATTGCCGAATAATTGATGTTACTTATAATTGAATTAGCGAAGTGGGCTGTGTGTCGCCATTTCCAAGTAACGTTATGCCAGCATTAGGCATTATGCCGCCAACTCCAAGGAAACATTTGGCATTACTCCTACCAATATTTATAATATATTATTGTATATTGATATGTAATTGAAATTAATTATTTTTAACTTGTATTTTACTGGTAATTAATAGAAATAATTGTATTTTAAATTTATTTTTATAACATTGCCACGATCTTACAGGGTTCATGCCGTGTAAGGAGTACCTAGCTATACCTATTAATCGAAAAATATAGAAAATTTCGAAAAATCTGTAATACAGACGGGAAGGAGAAGTGCTGGGTCTGGACGGAATCAAAAGTGCCATATTTGTGACTCAAACTATCTCTCTACCAAATTCTTTGAAAATCGGTTGCGTGGTTTAGCCGTGAACGCAAAATAAACAAACAAACAAAGTCACTTTCGCATTTATAATATTAGTAAGATACGAAAGTAAGATAGAGGCGGCTGTTATTTTCTGTTTGATCAAATAATGTTCCTATTTTTGTGATAATAATATTACGGAAATATAAATACCTGGACACAATAAAGGAAGACCTGTCACCTGTCAATTCGTCACCCACAAGTCAACCCACGCTCAGATAAACACCTTTGTCTACCATAAGAGCCTAATGGATTGTGTCTCTGAGTGGTGACACCTATAATGAATTAATTACTCAAAATCAAATTAAATCTTTATCATCATGCATATGATTGCATTGTGTGTGCTAAAGTGGCATGTAGAAGGATCACTATATCCCCCTTAACCCTCGCTACGTTCCACCATCTGCAACATAATGAAACTATAATATTTTAAATACCTATCTTTGTTTAAGCGCTACATACAGAGATAGAGCTTGTACAGATGGATTTTCGAGTCGGGGCAGTAAGGGCAGACCTTAACCGTTGTAGCTACGGGAAACCGTTCTCTGGAGACTATCCTTAACTTTTGGAAGAATTTGGACCAGCAATTACAGATTTAGTAAAAAATGTACAGTCTGCTAGAAAATATTTTTTTTATATCAATCTTATTTCTGATAAGGATCAAAAGAATATTTTGGACCGTTGCTGCCCTTACTGCTCCGTCCCGAAAAGCCACCCCGTGTACATAGCAAAATTATGTTTACCTGTTTAAAAGAATGATGTTCCTAAAAATTACCTTTTATCTCAACAAGTACCGAATTCAAACTTGGTAAGATAAGGCCTGTCAAGAGTCTTCAGCCTAATTTCAGCAAAACGATAAGGATAAGGAAAGACGGCAAATATTACTGCCGTTTGTGAAAATACTAAGGTTTTTTATTTTGATGCATTAAGACATCGATCCTCACTTGAAAATGAAGCGGACGGATCACGGACCAATCACGGAGTAATATGGAGTGTTAAAATGACAGTGATGCAACTATTTCATGTACGTAAATGGTGAGATGGCTATAGTGAGCGCGCGCTCAAAAATAATAAATGTATGCGCCAAACATCATTTTAATTTCAATTTGACGGATTATTATAATATTTTGTATATTTTAGAAATGACTATTTACTATGTTTTAAAAATAATTCCGTAACCTAATTCATGAAAATATAGTAGTAACAGTAAATTGAACATAATTAGAGACTAAGTACCTACTTCATAAAAAAAAATCGTGTTTTCATAATCCTATCAATTATCAATTAATAAATATAAAGAAATTGAAAACACATTAAAAACCGTTGTATCACCTTAAGCTTTGTTGCCATTTTTTGTGACGGAGATCGGCGATCCATTCTTTGCATATCCTTGCGCCTCACGTCGGCGTGTGAGCGCCACTTAAAGTCGCAGCCTTCGCATTATTAATGAGGGAGCCTTAGAGAAAATTAAATATAGCATTAGGCCCGGAAGCCGGGGATTGTGTAGAGAGAGGGAAAGAAAGAGTGGGGGGTGTAACCCTTCTGCGCCACGCGACAATACGGGTGCATAATTACGCATTTGTAAATTTTAAATGTCCCACCCACCTCATACAGCCTTTTGTATGGCGTGATTCGCGCTTTTACCGAGCCTTTAAACGCTTTCAAATGAATTCGTATGATGATGACGCGAGTACGATTAACTCTAAATGCGACGAGCAATTTTCACGACTTCCATACGCATGTTAATAAATGCTGGCGGATTGCCCTATAAACGACGTACTTAATCGACAGTCAATATTTTATCAATTGTTGTATGTTAGTATTGATGTTCATTATATCGTTAAGTATATGTATCTAATACTGATTTTAAGTAATTGTTCTTCGGTTTTATTATTTATTTACTGCATTCTCTTTCTTAAACTTATTTGGTTTCAACACTTACATGTTTTTAGCATCCACCTAGAGTAGACTGGCAAAGAATGCCTTTATGCATTAAGTTCGCCGTCGCCTTATTTTCTACCTATATATTTCTCCTCATATTATATTGTCTTGTAAAAGAAGACATGAACGCCTTTAAAATATGTATTTTAACCTATTAGTAAAATAATTTTCGTGGTATGAAAAGTATTTCACTGTTTTAGAAATGAAACTGCTCTGAGACACTCACTTAATTCAACTGTTCATTTTTAGATACCATAAGACATGTTTATTCTTATCATAGTTGTTCGAAAATCAGTGTTTATTTACAAAATATGTCACAATCTAACCTTCCAACTTACCCCAACAGCGAAAGGTTAATTAAGCTAAACAAAAAGGGGTTAACAAAATCAATAGCGGCAAATTCATTAAGTGTTAAGCAGATTGAAATCCAACATGGCGGGCAAGATGGCGTCGGGTTAAGGCGCGTTGACAAAGCGGGGTCGTTAGTTCGCGAGGCCTCTTATTAACCTTATGATGTACGAGGGCATCCGTCTTGCTAGCTCGCGTTACCAAAGCCGAACGTACAACCGTCTACTACAAGTAGGTAGGTAGTCAACTTGGTTGCTACATTACTAGAATAGTTAATTTTGGCACATCATTTATTTATTTATTCACACACTTTTTTACAAACGGTGGAATTAATGCCTAGTGGCATTCTCTAACAGTCAACCTATGGTGAAAGTGAAATGTAGCGGTGGGTGTAAATATATGTAAACATAAATTCTTACCAACAACTTATTACATAAACAAATTTACAAACTGAAATAAAGCAATACCCATATATATTATATAGACATTATTTATAAGGATTTATACGTAGATTGTTAATATAACCGTGTAGTTTAAATAAGTACCTAGTAGTGTAGTTACAACTTGCTTGCTCTAGCAGTGTAGCTAGAATATTGAATTTTAGTGCGTCATTTAACTCACGACTTGAGAGTTTGTCGACACATTTTCGGTTGTGCACTAGGGATAGGTGTTGGGTGAAGTTTACAGCAGCATTCACCTAGCAACATCCATTAACATAGGATTTAAGTGTTGATTTCAGTAGATTTCCTATAAACGTAGAAAAATGTTTGACATCTAGAAGGACGATTAAGTTAAGTTTGAGCCACACTTTATGAAGCAGGACACTAGAACATAAAAATACTTACTAACTTAGATTAAAACAAATAGGTAGATATGGTACGCCATACATCGTTTAACAGAAAAATGGCCGTGATGCAAATCCACGTAAACTCGCTCCCACAAAAATATCTTCAGTGAAAGTGTGTTGAAATAAATAAACGCTTACACACTCACACCCCCGCACAAGGATTTCCTGTGTTGGGGGTAGTAGACACACAGAAAACAACACAATATAACGCCCAAGATCCGAGTACAAACATTTATCTGCCAAATAAATATCTGCCCCGGCCCGGGGCCCTCGGCTCGTCAGTCAGGGTCACTGACCAACGCGTCACCGAGTCGTTTGTTGGTTTCTCCTTCTCTTAGACCGAAGGATCAACGTGATTTTATGCAAAGAGATAGTTTACGGGCCGGAAAATGACATAAGCTACAATTTATCCTGTAAAATGCACGGTTCCTGTGAGATACATAAGGGACTTTACGCAGACGGAGACGCGGGAAAAGCCTCGTTTTCCATAAATCCATTAACGTCGAATTAAATACATTTGGCATTAGTAAACGTGTTGGTTGGTGGTTCCAATATTCCAAGAATTTTCACACATACAACTCACGCAGAATATTCTAAACTATTCACATTTGCGCTGGCAGCAATTTTAAACTCCGGTGAATCGTATCGCACATGTGACAGGCGGAGCGAAAACTCACGGGAATTAATTTGAGTTGTTACTTAGTTTCTTCTAGCGATGAAAACAAAAGTATAACGATGGTTAGTATATTTTAAGAATAATAACATCATACAAATTTAAAATGATACAAATTCCAATAAATTAAATCATTCTTTGTAAATGTTTATATTTAAAACACCCCTCAAATAAAATAAAAAAAATACCTTTATAAGAATTACAAATACCCGCTCACAGGTTGCGATATAGGTTTACCCTGGATAAAGAGGTCTACATAATATACAGTATTCATCTTCATCATGCTTCGTATCATGAACTTGATTTGACCAAGATAAATGACCAATACTTAAAAACAAGCAATCAATTATATTTGAGTTAAAATATTTGATTCATTTGCGAGGCGTACGCTTGACTTCATGAATCGGGGTCACTACCAAAGTACCTTAGATCACCAATTATAACAAAGTCAGTAAAATTACTTTAACAAGTATTCTCAAGAGAGAACTTAAGCCGTGGCTGTCTTTACACATCTCGATATAGTTTGTGTATTCAAGCATGTTTCCTATACAGTAACAAACTAATTGACTGATGCATTGAAATTATATTTAAACCAGTCAATTTCATAAAGTGAAACATGTGTGTTTGTCTTGTGGTCGTGCCAATTCAATTATAATAGACGTAGAGCCTCTATGTGTAATAATTTATGAAAATACACGACACACAACAGCGAAATCAATTAGCTTATGAAAACCAGAGTAGGCAATCAACATAAAATAAATATGCAACGTTTTGAAATTGAGCAAATTATCACGCAAAGAATAAAACTTGAGAAGATGTAGAATAATCGCCGATAAGTGCTTTCAACCCTTTCTTTAATCGCCGCACAGGGTCTCAACTGATCGTTAAAAATTCTCGCTAATCCCAGACATCGGAATCACTCTAAAAAACGCAAATACTTTTATTCAAGTAATCCCGGTCGTCTTCGCGGATTAGCACTGTAGCGGTAGCAAGGCAAGATGCAATCTAACAAATGGCATTAAAATGTTTGGGTTCAACCCTCTCGCGGCGTGGCGCGATTTCTCAAAGTCCCGGAAAAAAACCCCTTCGTTTGAACCAATGTAGCGGACTGGCACGTCTTCGAAGGCCAATTCTTACTGCTGTACTGCGATGGGATATTTTTGATACTTGTGGTTAAATATATTTTATTCTCAAAAGAAATTACATTTCACTGAATGAGAAATTACAGTTTAAACGTATAGTAAACAGTGAGAATACAGATTTTGCAAGTACTTTTACAAGTTTGTACAAGTTACTTTTTGAAAGTAAACTGGTTTTATATTTTTATAACACCATAACATTAAATGGCACCACTACAACTAGTTTATCGAAAACGACCTTAGTCATATTTAAGTATTAATAATTCGACAAAAATCATAAAATTATAAAATAGTTTAGTGCAGAAAATTTTACTTAAGGTTTTCTCTCTTTTCAACCGCATCTAATAAATCATTAGACGATGGGAAAACTAAGCACTTCACCATTAGGTGAACCGTAACGGTCTTTTTTCCTCTATTTTAACGAATGAAAGCCGCTTATTAACAATTTTTACGGATATTTATATCCATTAACAATATTACTAAGCATTTTAAAATACTTTGTCAATATCCCTTTTAGTGTGCTGTATAATGGTGGTCGGTATAGTGCCTAACCGCGGAAGACCAGGGCTGGTTGTTCTCGGACTTCCAGCATAATGCTGAGCAGGATCCGTTGCATAGTAGTTTGCACTACTTACGAACTGAAAAGTGAATGGTGCCTATTTCTATTATACTCGTTTGTCTTGTATTGAGTATAATATTTGCAAAATTGTAAGTGTTCACATTACGAATTCATTATATTCGAGTATATAATATATTATTTCATTTTATTACAAAAATAATTTTGATCTTAATTGCGGTTCTTTTTATGGAACTATATAGACACTTTAATCCTAGTACACCGCGATTACACATTGCGCACACAATACAAAGAATTCCAACGTTTTTAACGAATGCAAATCGTCTGGAGTTGCCCTTTCTCTTGCATCTTTGAACGGGGAATACAAGACGAAACAATACTTCTCCATTTTTTATGGCCTGGAAAAACAAATATATCTATTTTATGATTATATATTTACATAATATTTCACTTTTCGCTTTAGCTGTGGGCGTGTTTTTTTTAAATGTTCAAATGAAACTTAATAAAGAGGACACTTTACGGTAAAAAGCATTCTTTAACAGGGAAATTTTAGCAAAAAATATGGAAAACTGAAAAGGTAAATACATAAAATAAAATGGGGAACAAGAAGGAAACATTCTGACTATACACTTTTGTTTTTTTCCTTTTTTACATTTTTTGTTTACAGTTTAATAAACTTATCGACGTTTACAATTAATTCCAGTCATAACTAACTGTTGGTAATCCGTTCAGCCAGATTCAATATCTTAACTCGTTAACGTAAAAGCTTGGAGGTGAGATTAGAGAGTAATCCTAAAAAGCAGCTCTTGTCTAATTGCATCGAACTCATGAAACACTATAAAGGCTAAGCGGTCGGATTCAAAATAATGTGTTTTACATTTTCGTAGCGTCGGTATCTGCGACATAAAACGGCCTGTAATTTATTCTATTGCTGAAAGGGTTGGGTTGGCTCGGGGTGGGAATTACCCAAGGTGGGTGCTAAAGGGTTAAGCCGAATATACGGGGTCGCGGCGCCGGCAAACTTCGTTAATTTATGCGCTTAAAAATGTCCACTGGAAATTATGACGCCGAAACACATTTCCTATTTCATAAATGTGTTTGTAATATTAATATGGCGTTGTTTTAAATTTGTAATAAAGTGATTTTGGAGCTTTTTTCGTCCGCCAAACCGCAGTTGGGAAGCGGACTATCGCCAAAACCATCTCACTCTGAAAAGATACTCGTGCTTAGAAGTGGGCCGGTGATGGGTTACGATAATTATGAGGGTTATTTACACCGACTTCTAAAAAGGAGGTAATCAGTTCAGCTGTATACCGATATATTTGTATGTATGTATGTTACGCGATGTTTTCGCCGCTTGCGTACCGTTTTTAATGTTTCTTTTTTAATTACCAAGATAATCACACAAAGATATAGATGTGTTTTTTGTTAAGGTGCCACTTTACACTTTATCAATAGACCTTATTATAAGAATGACCCATTATTCTACAGTTTCTTCTCTTAAGTAGAAAGATGAAATGGTTTCAAAGCAACTTCAAAAATCCTATTAAAACTTAGTGAAAAGAGCCTAGAAAGCCGTGAAACTATAAATTTTCTTAGATAAAATGTTTTAAATGAAGCCGTTACTTATCGAAATTTCTGATTTACAAAGTAAGCATGTTATCTTAAATATAATTAAAACCCCTAAAGCTGTAAGCCTATAGGTACTTAGTAAATTAAGTTACTTCTTTGATAAATTTAACAGAAGATATTTTGATAATATTACAAATAACCAGCTTAAAATTACATTCGATTCACTGCAGTGAATCTCAGTTCTCCTCTATAATAATTATTTTTAATATTTGAATCTTTCTTTGTGATATTGTAACTAATGACTTATTGGAAGATAAAGTACATTGAAGCTAAGTTAAGGAATCGAAGAACGGTTCTTATTATCTAGGTACATACTTTCGTGTCCTTTAATCGTCTTTATATTATGAAGTCAACGTACGAGTTCGAAATTCATATTTCAGTGTGGTTTTGCTCTTGTCCTCGGGGAGACACCGAAAATCTTGCAGTACTCACTGTCATGTTCGTTTTTATTAACATACAAATTTTATAAACATGAGTATAAGATATTATATCAAATCATTTACTTTGCATTGTTGCTAATCAAACATAAATTATTTTACGGATCATTTCCGTCAGCGTCATCTTGAACGGGTACTAAGGCTGAACTTAAGGGCTTTAATTAAAGTTCGATTGTTAAGTACTAGAGTTTCATTCTAACTTGTAACAATCAACAACTTCTGTCATCTAAAAGTGTGTTGCGGGGTAGATAAGGTGCGAATTGAAACAGTGGGGGAGAATGGCACTCGTTATTTAAATATTCCGACGAGTGCGTTAAGCGGCCGTTAGCGCTATTCGAGCGCTTGAAGATAACTCTGGGCCTATTGTTTTGTTGATTGACTTGTTTTCGCACTTAGAATAAGTATTATTGACTGTACTGTCGCGGGGTAAAGTGAAAATGTAACTTACGGATAATGATTTGCATTTCTTGAATACTTTGGTTGTTTTCAGCTTTTAGGTTTGAAATGTCAATGATGACGACGATTGCGTTAAGACTTGTTATATGTATTTAAGGGGATAAAACAAAATTATATTACTAGTGGCGCTTCGTCCACCGATCCCCGCTCTATAGTGGGGCCTATCTCTACCAAGGTAGTGATAGTAGCTAAAAATATTGTTGGGTAATACTAATATACTTATTCCCATATAACATTTATAGGAGATGGTTTGACCAGGGCGGTGGTACAAAAAATAACTTCTCCCATATCTATTAAAAATCAATTCTTGAGTATTAGTTGGAAAGCTTGAATGCTGCCATACATTATGTGTCCCTAGGTGATTAGATGTCAGGACTTTGAATAGGGCTTGAAGAAAATGAAGGACGCTTGACTATGGGCTGCATTGATCACTTAACACTGGTAGGCTCCATTCAATTGTGACTCTATCCTTGAGCCAGTACAGACTTCCTTTTACATTGAGGTATAAATTAAATGGTTTTATACAGGAGCTAAAGGTTTAATCATTCATATTCATTTCAACATAACTGTTTAAGCTGAAGGATTTATCTCCCACCAATCCGCATTGGAGCAGTGAAGTGGAGTACGCTTTAAGCCTCCTCAGATGTAAGGAGGGACCCGTGCCTTGCAATGGGCCACTCTGGTTGCAGCCATTGATAAAACTGACGAGGACAAAAGGACCTCGAATGTGGACTACGACTCGAAAAAGGAGCATAGAAAGGTTTTCCCCCAACTAAGTGGACTGACAAGAAGTCAGCGGGAAACCGCTGGATACAGAGGACATACGAATGGTCGGAATGGCGTCAGTTAGGGGAGGCCTATATTCAACAGTGGACTTAGAGGCTGATGGATGGATGGTTAGACTTAAGTCGTTCCTCAGATTTCTTTCACGGTCGCCTTAGATGATTGAGCCACTGTTTGTTTCGCTCTGAAAAACCCAAAAAGTAATGATGAGTGAATGTTTTGTGTCCAGGTATAGCGCATCAGTTGGCGGGTCTCCCGGGGGGTGAATGGGGGGCTCTCGCGCGGCACTACCCCCCGCCGCTGCTCTCCTCTCATCCACACTTCACACCCCACGTGCTCCCTCCAGCGCACGCGCAGCATCAGCACGGCTTACCCCCTCCACCTCAAGAAACAGGTGAGTAAATCATTGCGTTGCAAATAATACTTTTGTCTTCTTGATCATCTGAATTAAATAATCAAGATACGATTACTGCTCTTGTCTCTGATCAATTTCTAATACTAACAATAACTTACATCGGTTTATTTTATAGATGTAACACTCGACAACCCTACGACTATGCACGCGCATAGCACTACAAGTCCGGCGAACTCGCGGCCTGGGTCACCCCAAGACGACGACATCTCCGTGACAGCTTCCAGCAGTCCCCCACCCGATGAGCGTCCAGGTGCATTCACGTCAGTAACGAGATCTCGAAAACCCCTGCAGCCGCTGCCCGCTCCCTCCAGTCTATTCCATAGTGCGTTAGCAGCACAAATATTCCTCAATTCACCCCTACTGCCGACGCCGCCCGCCTGGCTCTACTCTCAACTGTACGGAGGCTACGATTGGTGGCTGAGACCGCCGGCGCCGCAGGAAGATTCCAGTTCGAGTCCTGACAGAGAGGAGGAGGCGGGCTCCACTGCATCGAATACGGCGAAGAAGCGACCAGCTTCACCTGACTGGAGCGATCAGGGTGTCCGGACGCGCAGCAAGGCGTTGATCACGGCAGAGAGACGGCCCGTCGATGTCTGGCGTCCGTATTAGCCAGAACTTTAGTTTTGTTCGTGAAAAATACAGGAAGTATATAAGTATTCGTGATTGGCGCTTACCGTCCGCAGAGCTCAGTGTGTGTACTTGGTGAGAGTGAGTTGCGACGTGCCTGCTTGGAACAATGTTGTCGGATACGAATTGGTAACATAGTGATTGATTGCTGTCGATAGGTGTTTTTACGTTAGATAAATGAATGTGAATTTCAAATTGTAATGTTTAAATTATTGTTGACTGTATTATAAGATAATGCAAAGTCTGTAAATAAAGTTAATGACGTTTTTTATATCTGTGTTTATTACGACATAACAATATGCCATCGTTTCAGTTGTAAAATGTCGCAAAAATTAATGTAAATGAATTTAAATTCTTGGCAACGGGTGATATAAAATAATAAACTAAATTATTGGAGCCTGCATGATGGCACGGTGTGAGGGATACATTTTTGGATTGCATCCATATTATTCGTGACCACAGCAAAATGTATGGCATTTTTGTTCGCCGAATATAATATGTCCCGACATAAATTTCACATAACGCATGTGATCCAATTTGGTGATCTTACAATTAATGTTAATTGAAAAGTCTGGTTACTGTTTGTGGTATTTTTATATTGGAAATACACAACAATAGCAATGTCAAATAAATTAAAAACGGATCGATTTTACAATAGACTATTTACAGTGTACTTCACTTATGAATTAGCATCATTCGGAAACGTAGAACAATAATTTAAAAAAGGATTCACAATATTTCTTCAATTTTTGAAATCTTCATTACAGCCAGAGTTACCACACATTCATGGATATTTGACTAAGGCTTTTCCATTTTAGTTAGAAGTTCCAGTTAGGTTATCACTTGGGACAGGCGCAGGACTGTGCGCTTCTACAGCGCCTGTCAACGAAGTCCATCAGCCGCAGGACGCTGCTCCAGGCCTCCGCGGCGGTTGGCACGATCTCCTCCTTCGGCAGCAGGAAGCGGTGCTTCTTCCCCCTCAACTCCACCATGTACGAGTAGGGGATGTTGGCGACGGCGTAGCTCCAGTCCGTGCTGGTGCCGGCCGCGTAGTACATAAGGTCCTTGGTGCTGCCCACTTTGTACGTGTGCCCGCTTGTCTCGAATATCGCCTGGCAAGTGATTTTTTTATGTGAATAAGATAGCAAACGAGCATGCAGTTTCATACATCCACTGTCACCCATTACATCTGTGTCCAACCTTGAACAGGAGCGTACCTTACAGTGATACCCCGTTTTTAAATGAGTTTTCAATTTCACAAATTTGCCTTCATTTATTGGATTATGAACCTAATTTTTAAACATATATTTCTTGAGTATATATGATCTAAGTTTTTTTAAAACTGAAACACAACTACGTGAAATTTTTCCGAGCAAAAAAAATTTACTTGACTAATTATTTTCTATTTACTGTGCCACTACCAATTCTAGTCACAGTTATTTTTAAACCAGTAAGTAATCGTGTCAGAAAAGACATGTCGACCAGGATTATTCTTGTAGGGTGACCGGAGGGCTAGCAGCTTTATTGACCAAAAAATCGGTATTGCTATACATGGAGGAGTTTTGAATGACATATTTCATTTATAATATTTTATTTATTAAATAATATTAGTTTTCACTTTTATAAATTAAAGGTACCTAATAAAATGAAAAAAAAAAAAAATAGTAAAGTCAAAAAAATAAAAAATATAATAATTCTTAATTCGTCAATTCGTCCTCTGTGATTGGTCCGTTATCAGTCCGCTTCGTTTTTAAGTGAGGATCGAAGTATCCTCTAAAGCATTCGATTCCGATTCTTATCGTTACAAAACAGTTAGTCTTAGTGCATTGTTGCCAATAATTAATACGAGGAACGTACCTTAGCCATAGCTGTTCCTCCTTCGAGCAGCTCTACGTAGTCGGGACAGGGGTCCCCGGTGTACCCCCAGGGGAAGATGATCACCTCCCCGTAGCTATGGAACGACAGGAATACCTTGAATGGAACCTCCGATCCCACGATCACGCGCTGTTCAAGAAAATTGTATTGATATAATTAAATTATCGTTGAAATAAAATGAAATGAAATTATTTATTTAGTCATAAGTAAAAGCGGCACACTCGAAGAATGTCATAGTATAACACAATAGTAAAATAAGTAATATTTAAATAACATAAAATTACATTACCTTAAAATTTGTTATTGATTATGAAATCAGTTTCTAATCCTATGGCAGTATCAATATATTTAAAGTATCGATCAGACTCGCGAACTAAAAGTTAAGGAGTTTAATGGAAAATTTACAACTTTTACATCACACACGCATACATGTGGAATATGCCTAAGGTAACGTACCTACCTACCTTAACAATGTTTCAAACATTTTTCAACAATATAATTTCACCTTAAAGCGTTTTTTTACATTTGTTTAAGTTAATTTGAGCCACTTACTTTTACGGCAGCAGTTTCAGGTTCTGAAAACGGCTTCGGTCCTCTGAAGAATATATTTCCCGGGTCCTCTGAAGAGCCCTCTTCACCTTTTTCTCCCCAGCCGTAACTATAAATAAATAAGGCTGATTGCACGTGATTGAACTTATTTCGGAACCGAATTTAAGATTAGGTACTTTCTCGTAAAACCATGATACAGATGAAACAGGTACTACAGTTTTTTAAGTTTAGTTTAAAATGGATATAATTAATTTTACATTAATAAGTAAATAAGCAGTAAGTACTATGGCCCGAGTTGCAAGTTATTTTTCGGTGAGCCTGAAGCCAGAGTCTTTCCGCTAGCTAGCCAGTTCTGTCACATAACAATAATCGCAACAGAGATGGAATACTATGTTGATTTATTTAGAGAATTTTTTACGAGCGTATATTTCTCGTTTCGTAAAAAAAAATACGCCTAGAGCGCGCTATGGTAAAAATAATACTGTTTGCGAATGTACGCGTGCCAGGCATAGGAAGTCTAAATAAGTGATGATAGCCCAGTGGTTAAGATTTCGAAATAAGTGGTTAAGTTTCATCCCGGGCCAGCACTTCTGACTTTTCGGAAGCTATGAGGAAACCCGCTGCCGAATTGCGTAACGCAAACGACATTGTCGGCGTCGTTAAAGTTCATATTTGCACAAAAGATCAGATGAATGCGATACCAACGCATCGCTATGCGTTACGCAATTAACCTGTTGCTTGTGAGCCGATCTGCACTTGGCCAGTGTAGTGAATTATGCTCAGTACCCGCTACTGTGCTCAGTAGTTGGCCGGTGATGGGATACCCTTGATGATGACAATCTACTCATGGCGGTTGCATTACAATACACAAATCGCACCCATAATGATTTACTGGCTTGACTCAAAAATGTAGATTTTTGGGACAACGCAATAAACCATTCTGTTATTTTGTCCGGAGCAAAAATACATTAGAACGGAAGAGAACCATGATACACGGTGTCAACAAAGAAAGAGAATTTAGTTGTAAATTCAATTTGAAATCATAGATAACGTTAACAGAAGCCTGTGAGTATGAGTAACTCAATTCGAGGCTATGTCTTATTAGGTCTGTATACAATCAAGGGTGCGAAATACGGGAATGCAAATACACAAGGTGTAGGTACGAAACCTATCACACGGGTTAGGTTAGGTTGCCATAGCGAATGCATCGAACCTGAAGTTCCTATTGAGGTCGACGCCAACGCACTCGCCGTACCGCGTGCGGTTCTTCCGCCACATGCGGTCTTGTGTGTGCGTGTGCTCGTACCCGTCCGGGTTCAACACGGGCAGAATGTACCTGTCCACAGATTGAGCATTTAATGTTACGTGAAAAAAATACCACTAAGTAGCAGTATAGTGCTCAATGCTCTCCTGAATGAGAACCCTGAATGCGATTTGTTTGAGGATTAATGGCCGGAAATATATGGCAGTATGCCTGAAGTTTTGTGAGCGAGAAGCCTAACTGTGGTGTCTTTAATAATTAAATGTAAATGGTCTGACCGTTTTAATTAAAGTAAAAATAAATAAATATTTAAAATAGTGGTGTGACCATATTAGTGTTACCAATAAATAAATTGAAGTGTCTGTGATATTAAAATTAAGGTCAATAATTAAATGGAAGTCGCTACTTATATAACACCTAAACATAACGAACAATTTTTAGAAATTTTATCTGTCTGTTTGTCTGTGGTTCAGTCTGTCTGCGTTTATTTTGTTGCGAATAGACTTTGAAACTACTGTACGGATTTTGATGAAATTTTCAGGGATTGGAGCGGGTACACTAACTTACTGTATGAAGGTTTAGTTTTATCTCAATATATGAAACGGTTTTTAGTTATAGCCTTTACAGTCTCTACCCTAATAAAAACTTTTCATACGGTTAAAATGTTCCTTATTTCGATGATAACCATTTGGTGTTAAGTTTTGGTTCTCAATTAGCGTCAATATGTAAAAATCGGCCGCCATTACGGTCATCGAGTTGCATCGAGTACATGGATATAAGCAAATCGTACCAGTCCTTATTGACCACGCTGTCCGACTGTTGGTGGAAGGTCCGGACGAGCCTGTCCGCTATGTAGGTGACCACCGCAGCGCTGATCCACTCCCGCGGGTGGATACACCCGTCGATCCACACCCCGCTGTTGCTGCTGTTGCCGCTCGATATCTTTAACATCTGTTACATAAAGAAATATTTTTTTTACTGACTTATTTACGCAATTCGCTTTATACATTAACAATGTACATTTATCAAGTCCTTAATAAGATTTTATATTTCCAATATTTACAAAAATAGGACTACACAGGACTACAACATTTTTTGGTTAGATGTTGAGTTAGATAGATATAAAACATAATCATTCTCTATTCCTTCATACGAAAATAAGATGTTACAGCTTTAGATTTTTAGTGCAACACGAACCCTGAAGGGTCGCATGTAGTTTAGTTTAA
>DWLO01000905.1:0-17087 GCA_018245335.1 Dalla quadristriga | reverse complement strand
TCCATTGGAGATCCCGGAGTCCTCCGCAAGCGCTGAGGAAGGCTACCGAGGGGGTTTTAGTGGATGGAAATTCCACAGAACCCGGATTTTCGCTCCCACGATGCCGGGTACCTTTGAAAGGTTTCCCCCCCGACAACAAAAAAAAAAAAAGCTAGTTCAATGAACTATTTCACTTATTTACGTTTATTGATAAGGTCGACAAAGAGTTGTTAAGAACCAAATGGGAAAAGAACGATACATTTTTCAATTATAATTCAATGTAGGTAAATAACATAAATTCAACACATGGCATGTATGTATAATAATATCTTAATCGTGTGTAAATATTCATCCCAACAAAACCGAATATCTCCCGGTTATTATTATACTCTGTGCACACGCTCCATAAAAACTTTGTCCTTGGGTAACAATGATTTTTACGTTGACACAATGCTTGTCATTGAGATTGACTTTACTAGCATTTGACTTATTGCGTCAATGTCAGTCAACGATTATCAACATTTTGTTTTTTGCTGAAGACAATTTTTCAAGAGTTTTGCACTAACGTTATTCTTGAGATAAGAAAAATGCTTGCCGTTTCGACTTCGTATGATGGAACATCGAGTACAAAAGCAAATTATTGATTTCTTTTCCTATTTTGAAGAATTCTATAATACGTCTAAAACGTGTTTGAATACTTGCCAAAACTGCGCAATTTCTATAAATAAACTCATAAAACGTTGCCGAAAAATACAGGAGTAAGTTGTATTTTATTATAAATTATTCTGAAGGTGTTTACAACATCAATTTACATTAAGTATATTTTTGATTGTTATTAAAGGACACAAATAGTAGGGACGCCATTGGAGTCAGTTGCCGGTCTGCAAACGAAGCTCTCTGCATCGCTTCATAACCTTATACAAGAAGATATCGCTGAGATACAAATACAGTTGTAAGTATGATGTATAATATACAATATAATGTTGTCTACAATAGCAACAATAATTTAGTAATCATAAGAAAGCCACATACGTAGACTTATCTAAGCATAGCTAGTCTCAGCAGCGATGGTGAATTGTCCTATTCAGAAGTCTTCATTTGTCTTATGTTCATCAGAACGAAAAGATGGTAGCGGGTACAGCAGCACAGTAGTAGTAGTAGAAAGGATTTGTGTGTAAAGAAAATTACCCTAGCAAATGAATAACTTAGCTAATAAAAGATCATAATATAACACTATTTTTTGAATTCAATTGTTTTGTTTGGAATATAGGTAATTTCCTGTTTTCATTGCTTCTATTAGATTTATTCTATGTAGGTTGAACCATGCCATAGATATATAGACAAAATCTAATGAAGTTTAACAATTACATTTCCTATTCCAGGTCAAAAACAGAGGAATCATTTGAGAAGCTTTGCACTAAACATAAAGTGCTAACGGAAAGTTGCAAGTTGATTGACCACACCACCAATACTCCTTTGTTAAAAGGAACGCCTCTTCAACCCCCCTTGGAGGAGCTCTTGGAATTTGCAGGGGATTCCCTGACATTTGGAGGCCAGGTTTGTGCACAGATAGAGACATCTCTAAAAGTACTAGCATTTAAAGGACTAAATACAGATTCACAAGTGGATAACTTTCAAATCTCTGCCAACTGGCAAAAAAGCATACATCGGATATTGGCTTACACCTCATTTTGTTCAGAAAACGAAATCTAAAACAAAGGAACATGGATCTCCTGGGCTCCATACTAAACTCCATGGAGAAGCCTCCGTCGGCTAGCGAAGCGCAGAAAAATGCAATGAAAAAACAAAAAGAACATATGGACCGCAAACAAAAGGAGGAAAGGGTCATGCTCAATAGATTCCGGAAACGTGTCGAAGACAAAATCATTAGTTATATCAAAGATGGCACCAAGCCCTGTTTGCAATTCGAACCGATGGACCAAGCGTGCAGGGCCATAGTCAGAGAAGTAGCAGAATTGTACGGAGTGTTAGTATTTTCATATGGTTTAGAGGGAGTAGATAGATATCCAATTGTATATACAAAAGAAAAAGCACCATCTGAAGATGAAATGAGTGTCAGGAGGAACGGTGGTGTTTGGAACGAAGAGAAGGCTGCAGAAATGGTGAAGGTTCGCGAAGCAACTGAGAGGCAGGCGGTATTGGACAGTGATGAGAGCATTCGAAAGCGGAAACATGGTGAAGTGGAACTAAGTGGGACATTTTATAAGCAAAAATACGCTCACCTCATAGGTGAAACGGCAGCAATAGGTGCGGCCCACAAAACGAATGCAAACAAGAGCTATGGCGAGGTGCCCAGTGAAAATAAAAAGGATCAGCGCTCCATTGAACAGACGATGGCTGATATAAGAGCGAAGAAAATTAAAAAAGCTGAAACTGTGAAAGAGGACTGGGAGGGAAGGAATGACGTGTCCGCAGAATGATCGGAGCTGTTGGATAAGACTGCGTAATGTTTGAAATTTGGATTTCAAAGTAGGTAAATTAATTATATCTTATAATCTACGGTAGTCTAAGACTGTTGAATGTTTGTTAAAAATTTCACAACTTTATGCCGGCTCCAGATTCACGGCGCGAACACCGGTGAACGTGAGTGTGTATGGTTTTCTCGGCTATGCGGCGTTCCCGGGTTTCCATGTGATCACGCCGTGAATTATCGACCTGAATAATGATTTTCATATATTTTGAAACTGCCGATTTCAAGACATGACAGTGTTTTGTTCGGACATTATGTTATTCATTATTTTTAATTTAGGTTCCTAGTTATGCTATAAAGAAAACAAGTGCCCTATAAACGTTAGCTTAGTAATCAATGTTCATTCAAAAAGGTTGTGTGTTATCCGAGACGAGACGGTGGAACGGGAGCGCCGTGCCAATTGTCAACTGCGGTGACAGTCCTTCTAGACTTGGACCAAGTAGCCTTGACCTTTGACGTAAACTTTGACGTTTCATCATCGACCATCATCATCATCTACGTCAACCATCATCCAAGTGAGCTTGGATCAATGTGATCTTGGACTGCGGTCAACTTTTCATAGCTGCTCCAATGTCAATTGTCATAAAAATATTTCTCATCAATTGTTCATCGTAATTCCTCTAAGTTCAAAAGTACTTAAAAATATTAAAGTGTGCACAGTCTGACTGATCTACCTCACAGGCTCCACAGAAAACCAGCAGTGGTAGGGTTGGCACTAACCTTAATGTTGAGTGGAGACTGTATTTTGGCAAGTAACTACGTTAGTTGAACTAATTAATAAGTTATTTTTAGTTTTAAGCAACTGCCTGCTCTACCTGTATTTATTTGTATATGTATATTTATATCTGGGTTTATTTAAGTTTATTCTCAAATAAACTTTTTTTTCTATTCTATTCCAATTGACGCAAAAAGATAGCATACAGTGTCGCATCTGGCATCTTTCGACGTTGAATACTAGAAGAATGAGGAAAATGATCCAATTCAACTATGATATGGTATCAACTGGTATCGAATTCAATATTGATCAAAGTTATTTGATCAAAATTACTCTGTCGAAATGTACTTTTTGGGGCAGGAGGTGCAAGTAAGTTACTGCAAGTAAGCAGATAATTTTAAGTATTTAGTTTTATTTTAAAATATTGTGTATGTATTATGCTGTGTATCGTATTCCAAATAAAGTAATTGTATTCTATTCTATTCTGTTCTATTCTGTTCTATTCTGTTCGTTTCTATTCTATTCTATTCTGTTCTGTTCTGTTCTATTCTATTCTATTATGTTCTATTCTATTCTATTCTGTTCTATTCTATTCTATTCTATTCTATTCTATTCTATTCTGTTCTGTTCTGTTCTATTCTATTCTAATGTCTAAGTACGTAAAATATTAAAAATATTAACTGAACTGGTACTATCCGAGCATATCCCACGAATAAGGTCGACATTGCAGCCGTCGATTTTCAGTCCCGGCCTTACATGACGGTATCTCGGTCGACCGTATTACAAGCCACGTTCACCGTAATATCATGTCTTATGTTACCAATATTGTCAATTGGAAAATAAGGTTGTTTGTTTGATTCGAATTCACGGTTAAACCGTACAACCGATATTCATAGAATTTGATAGATAAATAGTTCGAGTCACGGAGAAGGTCATACAAAGTATTCTATTTAAAAGTATTCAAACCGAATATTTGTACAGATTCCGATTGTCTTCCCGTATGAGTTGGCATACTGCTATGTACCTGTGAAATGACAAAATTGTGTTGCGGCTGTACGAAGGCGCCGGAATGGTTTAAGGTTCCTTTTTGGTTTAACGGCACTCGTCTCGCAGTACGAGTATGTTTCAAAGAATGAATAAAATGAATAAAATGACAATAATAACAATGAATAAATAAAAACAATGAATAAAAGTACTGACTTTTAGAGCGTTTAACAGTTTCGTTCCCCATTTTCAATGATTATAACAGTCTGAGTATACTTTTGAAAAATTTGCTTCATTCACTTTCTTGACTATAAAGTTACCGGCATTTTTGACATGTTTAAATTTTTTAAACCTAATTGTTTTTAGAGAAAGATGGCGACAAAAATTACGAATTGTTTTCGTAATTTTTCTGTGGCAAACCAAAAACAGAAATATGGCGTAAACAATCATAATTTTTGGCGCGATTTTTCTGGACCAAAAACTAGATATAAGATTTTTTTTGTAACCAAATTAAATCTTATTCTATTATATTCTATTTTAAAATTTAAATCTGTCTAAAATTACCGTGATTTTATTGTCAGTTAAATATTTCTCACATTTCTCAAAAGTATACCTAGACTAGACGTTTACAATCATAGAATATGTTTATGTGCGAGCGAGAGGGAAGCAAACTGATAAACGCTCAAGCAAGTGGTCCGATTGAAAGAGCTTTAGAACCAGCCGTAAATGCTTCCAATATAATTTCCTATGAAATGAAACGGAACTGCCAATATTAGATAGTAAATAAATATTTCCTGTAGTTGAGTATATTTAATTTTACATGATTATATGTTATAAATGTTAAATATGATAAGTAAGCTAGGTAGCCAGGATATTAAATAAATTATAATAAATATAATATGACTTTAATTTCTGACATACTTAATCAAGTACGTAAGTTTCGTTGTCGTAATGAATCAAACAGGGGAGCCAACGAACTAAGTCAAGTGGTACTCTGCTTTTCGTCAGAAAATAGCTGGAGCTATCTTTCCCGTATACCGTTCGGTGACGCTGTAAAGGCCAGTAGGGCCAATAGCAACAGGTCATTTGACAACAAAAATCCCGTATACGAGTGGACGTATGACTTTAAATTATGTGCGCTTTAAGTAATTGAATATCATCTGCTTTCGGTGAAGGAAAACTTCGTGAGGAAACTGGCATGCCTAAGAGTTCTCCATAATGTTCCCAAAGGAATGTGAAGTCTGCTGATCCGCACTTGGATGTCACTTTGGTAAAATGGTTCGAAGTTGCTTGTCTTAATAAAGAGTGGCGGTAAAGGCAGAAATATATAATTAAACAAAAGTTAACCTTTTTGGAACATTTATTTACCATCAACACGTAATAGAGATACATAATAATCTACATTATACATAGACAACAAGTCGATAGAAAGACGTGATCGTTACAATGAAATGGACATAATTTCAGATATAGGTACATAAGACCGTAGACCATAAGAATAGATTAATTCTATTCCTTTATAAAACAAATTTTTAAACGATTATTCCGTTATTCATCCCATGGAGATGGAACAAAAACATATAGGTACCAAAATGGAGTAATTTCTCCTACATCATTCGAAATATTGTGTCAATGTGTGTGTCCTGAAACATTCTGAGCCTATACGTATGCTAACGTCATCTGCGCGGAATTGACGCCGATTGTTTTACAATAGGTGGGGCACAAACACATTTCACTTGGACACTGATCTCCCCGAGTATCTGCCCGGGTAATAAGGGATAACTAGAGACCCGTAGGCCCCATGTTTTTCGCCTGTCAACAGTGCGGTCAAAAGTCTAAAACATTTTATTTGTTCACTAAGCCAATAGATAAATAAAGGCAACTGCTGCATTCACCCATCACCACGACTGGGTCTTCTACCCGACCCTATTAATTAACATCGAATCCTAGCATTAAGAATATCTTAATAAATATTCATAGGATTATTAGTGCTTTCCAGAAATCATAGGTACTGACATTATGAATTTCAATACTGTAACTAAGACGGGGTATCATATCGTATAGTAATCGAACGTCAGTTACGGTAAGTTCGTTTAGTGAACAATAAATCTAGATGCATTGAAAGTTTTCCCGACAGATCACATCGGAGAAGTGAAAACGTAGCGAAACGATATGAAACTACCTAATTTTTATAAAATATCGTAACAATAGAAGGAAATAAAGTTCGTAAGTTCGGGATTAAACTTTAAAGTCAAAGATTCAAACATTTTAAAAGTTATAACTTTTCAATACATAATTTTCTTTTTATTTTAGTAGTAAAATTTTAGCCCTTATTACTTTGAATATTTGTATATTATAGTAAGAAAATAGTTATTAAACAAATAAATATAATAAAAGTCTGATCTAGATATTTGTTCGGTGGTGTCTGTTTTTTGTCCAATGCTAAGATGATGAAGGGTGTCATTCCTGCCTAGAATATAGGTAATTATTATAAGTTTTATATTATTCAAAAAGATAACAACAATAAGTATCACATGTAATAAAGAGTTATATCACTAGGTACATACATATCATTTAGGTATATAGCCAAATACCTAACGCTACAGAAACAAATTGAAGTCAATTTTAGACGATGTAATATGTGTGGTGTTTACCAGATTCATAAATAACAGTTTTTTAAATCAGTGTCATAAAATGAATGTAAACGGTTGTTTATGTCATCGGAGAACACTGCGATGCGAACAACCGTTTTTAACTAATGATTTTACATCGGTAACGGTATTTCGATATCAAATTTAAAACGGCTTTAAACAGCTATACAACGTAAGTAAAAAGTGGACACATTTTAGATAAAATATGGAACTACCTATGATATTTCTTTTTAATTTTAAACTTTACGATAAATGTTTTTAATTAATTGTATCAGGCGTTACTTTGAGGAAATCCATTGTTATAAAGCTACGTTTAATCTACTTTGCAACAATCCGCGAGCAATTGCAGTAGATTAAACGTAGCTTTATGCTAAATGTTTTGTTAATGTGTCTCTAAAATTTTACAGTTCTCATTATTTTTTTAAAATCTTATTAAACAATTAATATAAACCACGTATTATACAAATATCTATCATATACCTACTTGTTAAGAACAGTAGAAATACAAACGTAATCATTAACTTGATCATAACAACGTGTAGTTCATAATGTAGATAGCTAAAATGTGTCCACGCTCTTAATTTAAGCACAGTTATATATACCTAGGTGTTCTAGGATATACCCGAAGGGGCCGTAAAAGTAGGTACGTTGATAAAAGCTATCAAATTCATTTGTTGCAAACATTATTGTACGATTAATAAAATACATCAAATACCTACGTTTATATTTTTATTGTCTATATTTTTATTATTGTCGTTTAAGAGTTCCGTTAACATTGGGTTCAAAGGAAACCCCACGCTATGCGGTGTTTGAAACGCATTTTGTGCCAGTTCTTTAAGAGTGAGAATAAAGTAATTACAATTTATTTTCTAGACACTAATTAGTTACTTATAATTATATACCCATAACATTTTAGAATAATTCATTCACTCATTTTATTGTCTTGGTTGCAAAGAATTTAGGTAAATATATAATTCTAAGCTTTTTACCGTCAAAGTTTAGTTTTTCAGGATAAATATACAAAAACGTTCTAAAATGTAATATAAATAAAAATAGCTGCCAAGGTTTTCATCATTAAATCTTAAGAATATAATACTGAAATTTAATATTTAATTAGCGTTTGAAGAATAAAATAATAAATGATAAATTTTTATAATATTTCAATATAATAGTTAGTAAAACAAATAACAAGAATAGGAATTTATATGATTATCTTGATTAACATAATAAAATCACATGTTTCACACAAGTATGTACTTATTTACGAATAGACATGACTTGGCAAAAATGACATAAGGAATTTTATTACCATAATATAATAAAAAAAACTTAGGAACAAATAATCTTCGAGCTAGACCAGCTCTACGGAAGCGCTTCGTATTTTTTATATAAATTGCTGCGAAACACAGATGTCATGGGCGGCAGCGGATGGGTGGAGCTTCATGCTCGTTTGCTATCTTATAACCATAAAAAAAAAATAACCTATATAGGTATTTATATCGCTTAAGCTTTCAGTCAGCTACATACATTACATTACATTCGTACAACTCCCTACTTCCCATCAACCTAAATGTACTTATTGCACATACTGTTGCAAAAGAGGTGCCAACAATGGGCTGATAACCCGATACATACTACATATGTATGCTGATACATTTTAGGTATCTCCTAGGATGTAGGGCCTATAAAATTGTTCTCGATATCAGCTAATGTTATAACGATGTTATAACGTTGTTATTAGGTTACAACGATTAATATTTAACAAACAATCTGGCCGGATATTATACAAAACAGCACAGACGAATAAATAAATATTTTCCGTAATAAAGTACTTAGGTATATAATTTTTATTGTCAATAAGTTTTCGCAATTAATAAATTGCGATAGGTAATGCATTTCCCACTTTTGTCTTTCCATTAGTTCCTTATTAAAGACATTAGAGAAATCTACTTGTCTGGTAACATTTTGAAAACATGTTTTTTATACACATGTTACATGTTTTTTATAAAAATAGGTATAACTGAGTACAAATTACAAAATAGCAGTAAGTAGTAAACGTTTATAGCAAAGTAATTCAATTATACTTTATATAGTAAAAGGTCGATAAGATCTATAAAAAATAAAGTTAAAAAGGATAAAATTATGGAAGTTACAAAAGTCTAACCATATTAACGCATAAGTATTCGTTAATTTCCCTTTCAATTTTAAATAAACCTTTAATTTACATACCAGACTCATATGGGTAAAATGTAATATAAGTAAATAAAATATACTTTAGTCGATATGTATGACATTATCATTCGATATGTGAATTAAGATATTTTAGGATAGGGTTTGAGGAATTACGTGCATAGATAGCGTACGCACGCAGCAATGATATGATTATATCGCCATTATCTTGCGGGTCTTTCTGTAAATCGGCCAACACTAAAATCAATCGCCGGGTCTAAGGCGGGCACGCGCTCGCGTTGTTTCTGCTTATTTATCTGCTAATATAAATGCAATTTCTTCTCCGCGTGCTGCACCGACTAGCAAGCATTAAGTTTAACCGGTTGTGCGAAGATGCCTCTTAAAATAGTCTTTAAGAAAATCAGACAACGTCAATAAGGCCCGCGGCTGTGCAGGTTTGTTCGCGCGGCCCAGACCTTGCTAATCTATCCTCATTTTCTTCGGCATCCGTCTGGTCAAAACCCTACTCCTTGCCGTCAATTTCCAATTCATCTTTTACTTTACAAGTCTTTTTATGGTCGTTCAGAAAATTGACAAAATAAAAACAAAAACTGATCGCGAGTTCTGTCAAAAAACAAAAATGATCGCGGGTACCGTGTAAAACAAAAGCGATCGCGGGTACCGTGAAAAACAAAAAGCGATCGCGGGTACCGTGTAAAACAAAAAGCGATCGCGGGTACCGTGTAAAACAAAAAGCGATCGCGGGTACCATCAGAAACAAGCAATAAACGCTTGCGGGATCCAAATTGGCCGAGAAGCTTGATTCGCGTCAGACCCGTCAACATATTTTCTTCGCGTCCATCCTTCCCCCAAGGCTTACTCCTCGTCGTCGTTGTCGCAGCAGCCGGGCCAGCAGCAGCCCTCGGAGCCGTCGGGGCGCGTGCAGAACAGCAGCGTCTCCAGGCTGGTGACGGGGCGCGGCTCGATGCCGTGGAAGTCGCGCAGCTCCTCCGCGGGGAACCACGCACGCTCTTCGTCCTCGATGATGGGGATGTTGAAGTATCTGCGGATGGTGATGGTCCCACAATCAGGATACAACGTAGGGATCAATCTGAAGGAAAACGCGAGTGGATTTGCGTGACCTGGTTAGCGTGACAAGGTCGCCGTAACGCGGAATGGGAGGTCGCTTTAGGAGCTTGATATGTCGGCGCGCAAGGAAGTGCGCAGAATTTAGCGCGCTATTCCATCAGATTTGTCCGTGGCGTAAAACGCAAGTCATACCGGATAACTAAGCTAACTAGATGTAATGAAAACGCTGTACTAGAGACTATTAGCCCACATGGGCCAGGAGTTACGCACAGTGTCTCCCTCCAACTTGGTCCAGGGTTTGAGACTTACCTCGCGATCGCTAGGCCAGGTATCCACAGCACGGAAGCCAGCACCAGCGCGACGACCAGCAGCACGGCCCACACGGGCCAGGGCTTGCGCACGGTGTCGCCCTCCGACTTGGTCCAGGCGTCGTAGCCGGAGCCCTCCATCGCCAGCTCCGCGAACGAGGACACCAGGATGGCCAGCATGGCGAGTGGTGACAAATACTTCCAGCAGATCAGCCAGTAGATCCCCGGTCTGGTGCCAGTCATCAGCTCGATGTCGTCTGCGAATCTAAAAAAATACGCCCGTTTTCCGTTTCCGTTTTTTTTCCGTGGCGCGTTGGTTAGGACCGTGACTGGCGAACTAAGGGTCCCGGGCTCGATCCCCGGCCGGGGCAGACATTTATTTTCGGTACTCGGGTCTTGGTCGTTAAAATTGTGATGTTTTAGTAGTAATCCTAGTGCGGGGTTGTGAGTATGTAAGCGTTTTTTTTACTGTAATATTGAGTTCTTACTACTCATTTATTTAAACGCGGGGTCGATGGTTGGATTGGATGTGTGTCCCAAAAACTACTGAACGGATTGCTGTTATGATATTTATTACTAAGGATTATAAATTTTAATTAAATTATGCACTAAAATTATGCACTTTTTCAATTTCAACTACTTTAAATTTAATTTTAATGGCACAGAAATTCATCTACTAAAACCATATGAAATGGAGCTAGTGCCAGTAATTTAGTCGTAAGTCCGATTTCCTGATTGAAATGTAAATATTAATTAAATAATTTCCAATATTCCACTTATTAGGTACCTATGACGTTAGTTCAGTCGAAGATATAACTAAATATTGATCGAACTTCCCCTATGAACTTCGTTTGATCACACATAACAATTATAACGATATCTCCAGTAACCATTATTGGAATTACAATAAAGTTTCAAACGAATTGCACTGATAGCCTGCAAAACACGAAATAAACTTGAACAATCAGCGTGAAAATTTAAAGAATTTTCATTTTGCAAGTCTGAACAAGTTACAACAAGTTCGTCGTTTTTATTTTCAAGAGTCTCTCATTAAAGAACGGAGGTAAGAGAAAGTAGGTGCGGAAAAAACTCGCAACTAAATCTTCAAAATTGCAACCGCTTGCTCGCTACGAAATGGGATGCCATTTTAACGCGCATTCAGACGAAAAGGACGGGGAAAATTGCTCCGTAAATATAAATGAATGAAACAGCGTATAATGAGCACCTAGTGTACGAGGCAGATAGGTTTGCACGTGACTGGGGCCGCTCTTCGATTGCCGCTCTATTGCTCTTTTATTGAAATGTAAATTTTACCCGTCGCTCCATTCGAATGTTTTTTTAATGAAACATCCTTTTCCAAGCTATCTTCACATCAAATTCTAGTAAAATACGTTCAGCAGTTTCGTGATTGCTACAAACATCCACCTATGCTCATAAGCATTGTGTGTACACCATCCATTGAAGTAACTTTGCGACAGAAGCTCACGTGGATAATTTTAGTAACTTACTCGTAGTTCTGTCTATGGCCGCATACCGACTAACCTTAGTATAGATAGACTTAAGTTGTTCGTGGTACTCACTGACGCTGTATACATAAAATTAAATCAATAATAAAAAATATTATAAGTTATAAAAAAACCAAAACAACTAGTAGAGAACTATTAGTTAATAGAAATGCAATCCAAGTGAGAAAACTAATTTAGAACTCTTTAGACTTCAGACTCGAAGATAAGTCGAGATTAAAAGTTCTTACTGATTCTTCGTAAAAATTTCAATTTTAGTGAATTTCGTGCTGCGTAATAAAAATAAATTTATATAAAACAATCATGCATTTCCGCAGTAAATGAAGTAAGCAATAAGTTATTTAAAATTACATAATGTCTGTTTAGGAAATGTACTAAAAGTGGCACTAACTTTTCGAACTACGTGAATTATTATTATGGGTAGCCCTTTGATTATTTCAACACTACATAGAGCCTCGTCTTATAACAGCTACAATAAAAACAGGCCAATTTCTACATAGTTGTGTGCGGAATGTACGATTGTGTACGTAAATATAATCAAAGGGGCTAAGTAAAAGACTTATTTGCTTAAATGACATTCGCATATTACGCGCCAGTTACGCTACATAAATAGCAGCTCTCTGCCTGTATCGACCCGTATCCGTTTCACGCAAACCGGCCACGGTGGCATTATTCCGCGCCAAAATTCCGACAATTGACACCGTGATACGGATTTGGACCAAAAAGCAGTACCTTTTCTGCCTGTACCGTGAGTTTCTCCGTTAATTACGGTAGCGACTGCGTGAAATATTGGAAAGAGTTAAATAAAACAACAAATAAATACAAGCATATACATAATAATATCTGCGGCAGGTGGCTGTAGGTCATTAGGAAGGTCAACTAAACCGAAAATAGTCGGCTGATAGCTAGCATACCTAGCTTAAATAAACGCTTACACCACGTTCACACCCGCACTAGGTTTATCTGTGTTGCGGGTCGCGGACACATACAGAAAACAACATAATTGTGCACACTGAAGACCCGAGTACAAACATTTATCTGCCAAATAAATGCTCCGACTGGGGATCCAACCACTCACAGTTCGTCAGTCAGGGTCACTAACCAAAATGACTACAAACACTCGCAAATCGTTTAGTAGTAAAATTACGTACCTCTTGACGCCATATACGTAAGATATGCCAATGCACTCGAAGAAGGCAATGATGAGCAGCGGAAAGTTGCCGCTGTACATATCGAAGAGCAGGAATATGTAGCTCCCGGATCCGTGGGCGAACGCCATTGACAGCAGGCAGCAGAGGAAGCAGAGCCCTCCCGTGAGATACTCCTTGCGCAGGTTCGGGAACAGCTTCATGTCCACGATAGAGGTGACCACCCCTTCGAGGGTGCCGAACTGGGAGTCGATTCCGAGAGTGAACAGCATCAGGAAGAAGAGGACGGACCAGAACTGCGCGCCGGGGAACTGGTTGATGGCTTCCGTGAAGATTATGAAGGCTAGGCCGGTGCCCGATGCAGTCTGTGAATGAAAAGGTGTTTTTTGGATATGGTAAGAGGCCTGTCACGTTTCGCACTTCGCTCGCTCGCACTTTCTAAAATTTCGAATGATTGCATGAGGTAGGTGGTAGAACCTATATACGGTTCGCCTAGGGTGGCCACCGCCACACCCATTTCTGCCGAGGTATAATTGTTTTTCAAAACTGCAAACTGAAAACTGTTTGTGGAGCTATAAATTGCAACCCTTATTTCAAATGTATTATTATCAAAATAACTTGATGAAATAACATATTTTTAGTAAATGCAAATTCTGTGTATTGCTATTAGGTATTTTCGTCAACCAGAAAAAAGAGAACGTTAAAGAACATTTCTATTTAGTCTAATCGCTTTATACTCACGTTATCCAACTCCTTTTGCAGATTGCATTCCGGCAAATGTGGCATTAAGATCCTCGTTAAATTTCCATTGACATCCACATTCACATAATGCCCAGCTTCGGGGAACACCATGGAACCGAACGAAGGGCCAAAAACTTCCAGCAGCGTCTCGTTCCTCTCAGCCAAACATTTATCATACACCATCGTGGCTTTGAAGCCGATTATCGAAAATACAACGATGCCAGCAAACATGGAGGTAAGGCAGTTGGTCATGGAGACCATGATGGCATCTCTGTAGCAGTTGTTGTCCACTGGATTGTAAGATGAAAACGCAATGAGTCCACCGAATGCCAGGCCGAGGGAGAAGAATATCTGCGTGCCCGCTTCCAGCCACACAACTGGGTCTAGTATGGTGTGCCACTTCGGCGTGAAGAGGTGGATCAGCCCATCGCCCATGCCCTTCAAAGTTATTCCTCTGAAGAAAAATATCACCAAAACAATGTATGGGAACGTAGCCGTGACGTAGACAACTTTTCCAGACGACGCTATTCCCTTGATCATGCATAGGTAGACCAGGATCCATGCGATCACGAGGGCCAATGCTATTTTGTAGTTAAACGTCTCCGGGTGGTTAATGTCGTCAGAAATCTGCAGGGTGGTCCGGTACCAGAAGTACTGCGTAGGGCTGCTGGCCTGAAATTAAAATATTTTTTAAAACAATCGTTTCTAGCGAACAGTATCACGAGGTGGAACATGTATACGGTTCTCTACGGTTCTGCGGTCTCACTGTGCTTTGAGGTTTATCGTTTCAATGAGTTGATGATGCATTTGGGAGGATCTTTTTTTAGTAATACATTTTTATCTGTAATTGGAGGAAAAATTTGGTGGGGCGCGTTCGGAAGGGGTGGTTACAGAGGTGACGTCACGATGATCATGAATATTCATGATCATAGGCATTCGCCTAAACTATTTTTAAATGGCCACCAAAGTTTTCACACTGACATCCGCACTCGTTTGTAATATACAAATGTACAATTGAAGGCACAAACGAGCTTTTAGTGACCTTGGTAATCGTTGAGCACTGAGGAAGACAGGAGAATAATAGGGTGTTTTTTTTTGCCGCGATACAGCGGCCAGTATTATTCTACCGTAAACTTCCGTACATCTTTATTTAAGTCAGTAATTAAAGTAACTTCTTTTAATTTACTTTAGCAACCTGTTAATGCTGTGTGACGTTGAGACAAATAGTGTTTTGTATTTGATGTGTTTGAAATATTAGATTTCTGCTAACTTAGATGGATTCTCCATGTTCCCAGGCTTTATATGAAAGCTGGAAAACAAAAGTTCGGCTCTTTAATCCATTTATCTTCATCAGTCTGCTTTGTTGGAGGGGATTCGAGCTTTTCTCTTGTGGATCATGGCAGTTATTGATTGCTGTAAACATGGTTTATTGCGGTGTTGATTTACCACATACGTGTGAACGAGTTAAGTGTAGTATAATCATTGTTGGAAATAAAATTACGGACAATTCAAATATATTTTAACTTTCATTACTTAATTTTTGACAGAGAAAAATTATTTATTTATTTATTTCACACTTTATTACAAAAGCTTATCTAGGATTACGAAGGGCGGGCTTAAAGCATTTTCCACCAGTCAACTCTTGGTGATGGTGTAACTATGTGGCAGGTGCATATTATATGAACATGTACAATTTGTACATATTATATATGTATATTAATTATTACGAATTGTTTTCGTAATTTTTCTCCTTTTTCAGGGTATCCGTTATCTTCACGCCAAATTTCATAAACTACCGATCAGTAGTTTTTGCGTGAAAGTAACAATCATCCTAACAAACAATACGATACAACTCAAATATACTTTATTGTATATCAACAAGAGAAATACAGTACTAAAATAAATAGCTAAATAGAATTTACACAAAAAGCGGTGTTATCGCTAGGCAGCGATCCGTTCAAGACAACCTTGGGGTAGAAATCTAGAAAAGGAATTCACAAGACAAGACAAAAATGGTAGGGTGCATTTTACAAACATTTACATTTATGAAATGTGTAGTATTTATGCTAGTTAACGCACGCTTCGTGCCTCTTCAGCTGCATTACGCAAGCCACTCGAGCTCATTCTGTTTCAATTACGTAACAATGAACCGGTTAGTTACAGTTACTGCTCAGCTATAAGCTGCCGGGTGCAAATCTATTCTCTTGTTTACTTTAATCATCAACCGCTTCATTGAAATTGTTTGCCAACCCATTTCTGCAGAAACAATATCGAATGATTTACCACCTCTATAAGAAATGAAATGAGTACCCGATCGTTTAAGTACCTACAGCTATGCAATTCGCTTACAAACAGCCTCGCCCCCCTGACACCCATTTAGTAAATTAGACGCCCATTTTACCTAAAATCTTTCAATGTTTATAACTTAAGATATGTAGCACAACTTTTGCCGAACTCACATTGGGATGAGAAAACGTCTATTATGTCGTGCACCTCATTGAGTGTCCGGATTGGTCTGAATCTGCATTCCGCCAGACTGCGTTTTGACCTGCGTGTTAGCCCTGCTGGTTAATTGTGTAAGTGAAGGCAGGCGTAGAAATGTCGCCATTTGTCCTATTTGATTACGAGAGTCTCGGGGATCTCGGAGTCTCGGTAATGAAGCTGATAGCAACACCGAGAGTATCTATCGCTATCGGCTTCAGTTACACAATTAACCAGCTGGCCCTCGGCACGACCAGTAGTGGGGGAGGACGGCACATCCACACGTAGCGCTCCGGCGCAAGTAGCTTAATGTAGGAAGAGCCTAAAGACCACCCTGCAGCGATTCCGATTGGCTAAAACACGCTCAACGCTGAGCTCATCGATGAGATAATGATACATGTAGAGTTCGTTATTAATCATTATTTCGATAACGCTTGTTACGTAGCTTTTTATCGGCACTTCGACCTATTCCGTTTCAGTCGAAATAGATCGGTTTGTAATACAGTCCATTTTCTCTTGTTTACGGTTGGAGCTCTGTAAACAAGCTTGTTTATCCAACGGTAATGAATCTAAAGTTATAAATAGCAACCAAATGATCCGTCAACAAGGGTACCATATTAGATCTTACCATCTTACATCTTAGATTAAATCAAATAGAGGAGTGGTTGGATGCTATTTATAACAAGGGAACTACACTCGATGAACTGAAACATCTGCGGTCTGCGTCTGCGGTTGCATAAGGCTATCGCTAATAACGACTGTATGCCAACTCTGCTTCGAGTGAAGCATGGAAAGTGAACTTTAAGTG
>DWLO01000904.1:0-17101 GCA_018245335.1 Dalla quadristriga | reverse complement strand
CTCTACTGGGGGGAGAACGGGTTATGTTAGATTTTTACGGCGCGAGTGCACTCCTTGAGCGTGTGCTGTGCGTCGTCCCGATCTCATTTATTTACAAAAAAAGTAGGTACTTTTCGGACTTTTGCATTGACCAAATCCCTCAATTTGTAACTCCACCGCATAATTATTAAATAAGTTATTAAGAAACCGACTGCAAAAGTGATAAATTTTAAAAATTTCATATTTAGAGCATGTTTTTCTTTTCAGTTAATTTCTCATGCAGTCGGGTTTTTGTTTTTTTATGATCAAGTTGTTCAGCTCAATTTCCCACAGAAAACACGAAAACTACACAAGAGTAGTCGCGGGAAATCGCTAGAATAATATTTGTTATAGTTAAAGGTACCTACTTATTAGCTATTTATTTAAATTAAGTATACAAACAATATTGATTTTTACAATAAATTGCACTTACCGTGGCCATTTTGATGTTTCCACAAATTATTATACCCCATGACATTTCGATCATCAAGAAAAATATAACGCCGCGCCGCCACCTCAGCGTGACGAATGAAATAGACAAACATACACACCTACATACAAACACTCGAATACATAACCTTCCTTACGCAGTCGCATTGTGTCTAGATACCTAGTTACCTGTTTCCTTTTTCTGGTGTGCAATAAAGGAATTTTGTATTGTATTGTTATAATAGTAAAAGCGAGTTTCACGCGAGCAGACCGACGGGTAAGGCCTGGTCAAAGATTTATTGCGAAAAACTTTTCGACAATGCCGACCTTCTCCACAACTAGTCAGGTGGCAATGGTGAAACCTGTTGACACTGATAGGTACCGTTCAACCGGGAGGTATCGCCGCCACCACCACCACCCACACCAACTAAAAAGCAATGATCGACTCCCAACGCATTAAACTTACTTTGTTAAGCAGGCAAATTTAAAATAAGTAGGTATATAAGTTATTAAGTATATTCTTTATTGTATCTACATCATAAAAAAAATACAATAGATAACACAAAAAAAAACTTAAATTCTAAGTAACAAGGGCTAAGCAGCGATGTTTTCCAGACAACCACAATATGATTAGGAGTGAAAGAGTACAGCTATGGAATAAGGTAGGGTTCACAAGAAAATATCCTAAGGAAATTTTCTATGAAATAATATTTAATAATACGTGATGACGAAACATAGGAAGCAAAAGGATAGAAAGCCAGAAACTGAAGATAAACAAATAAGTTAAGGTTGAACGGTAGTGAGATTCGACTTGATATTTAAATGAGCTTAAAGATGTTGATTTAGGGATGGATAAGGGAAGAGAATTATATAAATACTTAATATTTATACTTACTTATTATATTATAAATACTTAGACACCAGAAGTTCGCAAACTCCCATTGGTAGGACGTTCCAGGCCTCCTTGGTTGTGAGGAAAGACAATGTTGACAACAACGCATCTATGACCAGCTTTAATATTCTTTGGCATCCCCCAGGAACCAGTGCTCGAGTGCCGTGCACTCTTTGCACCCTAGATATTCCTTCAATACAAATAAAATTATACCTTAGTGTATACCTAAGTGTGTGTAGTGTAGGCACTTTATTGTCTACCAAGCAACAATAGGATTGTCACCCATACAATAATAACGCTCTGGTGTGGTGACACCACACTGGCTGGTGAGCCAGGTAAAACATAATGATTAAACTGTCAGACGCTGCTGAAGTCCTTAACAATTTAGGTTTATGCTATGCAAGTACAACATTATACGCGTGCAACGTAATTTACGTAATACAGATACGACCTTCTATTCGTCTGCCAGTCAGTGTGCAGTAGCCGTTACAGCCTGTCGTCTCTAAACAAACTACACGTTATGGTGAGGTGAGAGAAAATCATTTGTTAAGTTACCCAATTCAATTTAATCAATTCAAAACAGTGTAAGTGATCACATTGAGCGGAAAAATGTAAGTAAGCAGGTACCCCAGTCGAATTTCTTTGGTGAGGTGCGGGTGCCGGTTATGTGACACGAAAGCATCAATAAACACTTAATATAAACACATGTATCGCGAATTTTAAACATAATGGGTTGATGAACTAACTATAGAGCAATGAATAAAATTGGTGCTTCATTCATTGACTTGTATTAGAATGAAGGATACTGTGCCTTATGCGTTTATTCCCAGTAATTCTGTTCATCAGTTCTGTTGATAGAAGTAAGTCCTGAAGTTATTTTTTCTCACTAATTCTGTGAATAAAAAGGCACACCCGTGTACAGAACTACATCCTGTTATGCTCAAGATCATCTGCCTTACTGTTTTAGTGGGTCCTCCTAATCTTCCCTTGTTTTGTGCGAGTTAAGAAAATACTTATAATAAGGGAACTAGACTCGCACTTTAATCATATTATTTTAAAACGTGAAATGATTTGCATTATAAAATCTGCTCTTTGAATTCATCAAAACACAATCATAAATCAACACAACACAATAATTTCAGTTCACATTCAAATACAACTTTCAAACAATGATAGAGTTACTATGAGGTAAAAAAAAGGTTTTACAGGTCTTATTCTATGACCTCATAAGGAAATTATATTTGGCAATTTATAGTGCTCAAGACATAGCCCGCGGTGCCTTCCACGTAGTATTTATTAATTTATCCACATTTTCATCCCCAATTCTACCTTTGTAGGGTATGATTTTTTGGATATAAACAAGCTCCAATAATGACTTTAAAAAGCTATCGCTGGCGAATACAAACAAAACATGAAACCTTGAAATCAATGCTTATAATATATTCTTCGCATGCGATAACTTTTATAATTTTCATTATTAGTGCTTGTTTAGTTCTTTTTAGCTAAATTCTCTTGCAGTAGATTTTTGAGTTTATTTTATAATAATTTCATTTTACTGTAGGTACACATCTATGGCATAGCACCCATCTAATTCGAATGATATGAATTTTATGAGGATAACATATCTGTTGGGATTGGAAATTAATATGGTTACATACAACCTACTAGCCCAGTGCAGGCCACGAGCCTCTCCTCAGAATTGAGGAGGCCTGGACCGTGCTCCACCAATATACAATACAATGAATATAATTATTAAAAAAGACTCTCCCTGTAATGTAACAGGTCATTCTTGACTATTGTCCAATAAAATTGTAAATTATAAAATATTCTGTACGAAACTGTCTTAGCACCTGTACAAATTGCGCTTATGATGCGATCGTGGTCGCGCGGCGAGGGTCAATAGTAACTGATTGACAAGTTAAGCCGCGCCAGACTCACACGTCAGTTGCATGGGTAAGGGAGTGGCAAAATTTCTTGAGCGTTTCCGTGCTTTTGAGGGCACGTTAGGGCGTCAGTTCCGGTTGAGGTAATAGTCGTTAAGCGTTGTCGGGGGCCTTCAAGCGGCCTGGAAACTTCCGGTACTCGGGTTTGCCACTCCCCCAACAATCCGTATTGCAACAGCGTGATGGTGTACGCTCCAAACCTCCCTAGTTGTGAGGCGAGAAGCCGTACTCTGCAGTGAGCCACCGTGGGTTGCAGCCAACAAACACCATGTTCTGAAAAAGGAAGTAATTTAAGATCCAGTACATGCATACATAGGTACCTACATCATAATAAGTTCATATCATCAGCATAATCCATTTGATAGAAACGCGTACAACAACTAAGTATGATATCCATCATTGGATAGTAGTCGTTACACATGGGCCGCATTTTATACGCCGCGCGCCGCGTAAATAATGCACGTACCTAACATAGAAAATTAAAGAGTGCGTGGAATTCGAACCCTGGACCTCTCGTATATCTATCACCGCTTAGCTACCTTTTTGGTCAGTATAATTTCACGGTTCCGTTTTCTGTGCAACATAATCATAAGATACTTAATTATATAGTATAAATTACAGTAGTGTAAAATACAGTTAAGACTTCCGCCATTGTACATTGTACTTGTAAATATGATAAATAAATAATAACACTTCGGTTATTATCGTCAACGTCCTTGTTGGTTGCTTAAATATCTTAAAAGACTAGTACACAGTACAAAGACTAGCACATAGACTTTTAGTAGGTTGGATTCTATTTTAGTAGGTACACATACGTGTACCTACTAAAATTAAACCCAGTATCTTCATGTAATCATGTAACCACAGATTAAATAATAGTTAGGCAGATCAATAATTAAACGACCCTTACCCTTACCCTTACCTGTACGACGTACGTGAAGTTCAAATCTTTTCTTACCAGTTAATAAAATTGGAGTGTCTGTTTGTGATATTAAAATTAACGTAAATCATTAAATGGAATAATTATATGTTGTTTATATGACACCTAAACATAATTAACCGTTTTTTAGAATTACTGTCTGTCTGTTTGTCTTATTAACTAACTAACAGTCCCTCGTAGTTCTGTTTGAAGTTTTCCATAGATATCCATGGGTGGCAATGTATGGTGGGACTGCACGCTCGTTGGATAATCTCATTAAAAAAAAATAACCAAAGAGTAGTACTATGAGATGCTTATGCTAATTGTAAAGAAAAGATTAAATATTCTTACGTAGCAAACACTTATCCAGTATAGGGTCTTACTGTTAACTACTAACACAAGTCAAGTCAGCATGTAATTAAGTATGGTTTCCGAGATTACACAGTTATCACGATAACATTGCAACGATGATGGTACAATATGGAATCTTGTATGAAGATTATTTTTACCCGACTGCGTAAAAGATGGTTATATTTTAGTGTTTGTATATATATTATGTAAGTATGTATGTATGATGTGTGTGTGGATGTGTATGTATACATGCAGGCATTGTATGTATGTATGTATGTCTATTACTTAGTCACGCTGTGTAGCCTAAACGTCCGGATGGATTTTAACAAATGAGAGGTTGTGAGATTCGTCTTAATGTACAATGTGTCATTGGTATTATAACTTTGGAAAACGCTATATCACAGATTTCAGTGGTTTTTTTCATTAAAAAAAATTAGTTTCTATATGAATAATGGCTAGTTAGTATCTTTATATAATAGTTTACTGCGAGTTTGATGGTGCAGTTTTCGTTTACCTGCGCGTGGGACCTTGAATTGAACAACTCGTTCATGAATGAAACAAATCAGTTTGGAATAACACAAATATTTTAAAGAAATACTCGACTGCAAGACTGGCTGTCGGTTTTTTTGTTTCCTTTTCATTTGCTTTTATTATGTAGATACTGGTTTTGTTAGGAGAAAGATATTATTATACTAAATGTTTTAGTATAATGTTGAGTAAGTATCTATTATGTTGCAATTATTTCCCTATAAGAGATGTTATTGACTCAATGTTACGTACCTATTATACATTATGAAATTATTCGGACCATGATCTCAATTTGGGCGATGTCATGGATTTATGCCGTCACTAGCTAATGACAAAATGAACAATAGTTATTAGAAATTACGCCTCTAATTTTAAGAGTAAATATTTTTTACGTAAAATAAGTAAATTAAATGTGTTTTCAGGGTGATAAGCTTGCTTGCAGTCTGATAATTAAAACTATTCTTCTAAAGTCCATTTGTTCATCCACCCATCACCTTTAAAAGTCCATCGTTGTGTTGCCATATTATTATGTAGTTTTGCCAAGTATACCAATTTTCAGGGGTCTGCGAACATGTTTCGATTCACCCTCGAGTTAAATTGGTTGCAAATTATACGACAGATCCAACTTAATTTTCACCGCTTAGTGATAAAATAAACATTGATTTATAAAACTGTTTTTTATATCATCCGGATTTGAAAAGCAAAATTTTTGACCTAGAGATATTTGTTTTTTTACTGTAAATTATGACAGTCATCCAAAGTTTTGATCATGTTACATATTATTATCATATCATGAAATCGTATTGCGTGAAAGAATGTTGATTTATTTGAATTTAATCTTGACAATAATATCTTTATTGCTGGCATAGCCTTTTATCTTCACGATGAGTTTTGCCTCAGATAACGTAACGCATTTAGTATGGTTGCTTTGTTGCATAGTACCTACGTACCTACTTTGGGGAAGGAAGGAGGCAATTAAAATTACATTTAGGTACATAGAAGACGGTGATAGCCAAGTGGTTAAGATTTCGGCCTCTTACTTGGGAGGTCCGGGGTTCGAATCCTAGGCACGCACTTATCCTTAGACTTTTATAAAATATGATGTGCATTTAGACTTTGTTTTATCTAGATATCTCAAACGGTTTTTAGTTATAGTAGTCTCTTAGAGTCTGTGCCCCAAGGATCCCATGTATTTCACATTGCCAACATTAATAGAATATCCTATATTAGACTCGGTGATCTTTCTTAGTAATGCCAAAAATCATCACCGTTTTTTAAATTTTCTACAAGTATTTCACGCGGATCAAGTCGCAACCACTCCCTAGTAAAGAATAAAATAATAATAAGCTCTCCACTAATCCCTACACGAGTAGCATGGTGGAGTTTCCTCCAGGTCTCCTCAGCTGTGAGGAGATACCTGCCCAGCCTTTCAGTGCGTAAACTAATGGTGTAACGAGCAGACTCCACCCACCATTACACTAATGTTGTTTGGATGTGGTGAGCTGGTGAGCGGTGAGGTCGTCTCTTGCCTACGCCAGAATTGAAAAAAACACACGTGCCCGATTTCAGTAGAGTTCAATTTATTGTCCATTCACTTTTTAACCGCAAACAATTCAACCCGTATTAATCTGTACTTAATATCTACAAATTACAAGATGTTAAATATATCTGTAGTATTAAAAATATACCTAGACCTAGAATCTATCCTTGCCGGCCACCGAAAACTAATGTACTATCTATGGGACCTCCCATCAACAGCTGTCACCGACCCAGACGAATCTCTTTTTTTAGTATATTATCTATGCAGACGACTTTTTAGGTGGAATTGGCAACCTTCTTACCGTTTACATCAACGTGCTACAAAATCTAAAAATTCTTTATTAGTTGAAACTTTTTTGATCAATATTCTAGGCATGGCCATCTCAAACTGCAAATACGTCAATAATGATTGAAACAAACTGTCAAAGTAAACTTATATCTAAAATAAATCTGCTTATTTGTTTCTTTAAATTCGTAAAGTATTCGGAAAATTGTTGGTCACTATGAAAAGAATTTACTGCTAATAGTGGGTTAGTTAGTAAGATAAATTTTCTATCTATTCGTGCCTTTGTGGTTTAGTCCGTGATATCGAATTTATCCTGTACCCCAGTGGGTACAGGACAATTTTCTAACGTTACGTGAATTTGTAATCTGGGAATTCGCCATAATGTTTTCAAATGCGTGTTCCCACACAAACCTTGTTGGGATTTGGGTTTTGATCTACCGAATGCTACTATACTAATCCTACTACTGAAGCTACCTGAATTTGAGGAAAATATTGATGCGATATGCACTTCTAGCTACTGGTGAAACCCCTCCCCATTGCGGCCATTCTCTTAATTTCTGGTAGCCGATACTTGAATTAAAAAAATTGTGACGTGACGTGTGAAATTGTGACCCGTGCTCAGTTACTGCAATGACTCTTGACCTGCAAATCCTGCTAGTTGTATGCCGGTGATGTCTGATAAAGAACACTACCATTTTATTAACAAATCCGCTCCATTGAAGGTTCTTGCGACGACGCGGCTGCTTGGTGGGGGGAGCCGTGTTGGCGGCGCTGGTGTTGGCCGCGCTGGTGGCGGTGCTGGTGCTGCGGCCGTGGAGCCACGACCCGCCGCACGCGCGCTTTCCAGCCGCCATCGTCGCCTCGAACGGCTTCGAATGCGCCTCCATCGGAAGGTACTTAAATGTCATGCTGAGGATGGTTGATAAGGGAGCCGTTTTGGCCCGCTGGTGGTGACGCTGGAGCCCTGACGTCGCGACCCGTCGAGCGCAGGTTACGAATGCACCTAATTCTTACGCTAGCTGTTTTGTTGTACGAGTCGCGCCTGGTTGGGGGGGGGACCCGTATTGGTGCTACTGGTGCTACGGGAGCCACGACCCGCTGCACTCGCTTCCTAGCCGCCACCACCAGGTTTCGGTGGGCACGTTACTTCGATGTTCCCGGTTGGACCGTTACATACCAGTCGTTCTATTTTGGTTTCGGTCCACAGTCATTGGTCACTTACCCGTGCATCAATTCTCACTGGATCAGCGTGGTTGAGTACGCTCCAGGCCTCCTCACTATGCAATGGGCAGCTGACATAGAGTGCTGATTCTTGAACTGAACTAATCACATACCTAGATGATGCGGATGCGGACTTATCACATATTGCGTGTGGTCTGCACACTGGTGTGCGATTTTCATAAACATTTGGTTATGTAAGTTATGTTGGCGACCAGTACTCGACGCCGTAGCTTTGATCTGAAATGGCTTCCAAATCTGCGAATGTGCCTTCGTCGGAGTCGGAGTCGGCTAGTTATTTATTACCTAACACGGAATTTTAACTAGCTTCTCTTTGGAGGTCGTTGCGAAAGCGCTCTGCGCCCGCGCTACAGCCGCGGGAGCCAGACTTGCGCTATCCAACCGTTGCCGTGCTCGCTAATGGTTTCGAATGCGCCTCCGTTGGCAGGTACTTATGCCGCTTCGGACACCGCAACAGGATTTGGGAACATGTATTTAACAATTACGGACTTGACAAGTTTCTTTTTCAACGAATTTTTGGTAATTTTGGAAGGTGTATGTGCTTTTATAATCAACACTATACTTCTTAGCGAAAGAAATGTATAGTATCTCGTTACTATCTTGAACCAGTAATAATATTGAAGGCTCGAAATAAATTTTAAAGGCACCTATAAATTCCTGTAATCGTCTTCTCGCAGTGATTTGTGGTCAACTCTGTTGGTCTCACATTTATTACAATGTAATTAATATAATTTTTATATGTAATTTGTGTTTGTGACCAACTTTGAATAAGACCAATGCTAACTTATAATAGGCAGAGCTATTTTTGTGTGTTCTGTTTGGTGGACATAACACATTATTTGTGTTTACAAGCAATAAAATTTCACTACTTTCAGTAATTTCAGTACTAACTGGAATATTAATAAGACATATAGGTAGGTACCTATTATTGAAGTCAATAGAATTAAGATAATTTATCTTTGGTGGTTTTCTTGACTTGAGATCTTAAACACGAAGATCATGAGCTCACGATGCAATAGATTACAAACCCTACATTCTTACAATTTATTTTAATTCCGAATAAAATACTTTGCATAAATATCTCGAAAATATCGAACTTTACTGGGTAGGGCTTTGAAAAATCCCGACTTACCTACTTACTCAAATGTATCTATTGTATAAAATGGGTGTCTGATATGTATTTTAAATGGGCTATGATATTAAAATGTTCAATGGTCACTGATAAGATGTACCTAGGTAGGTACTTATATTCCTGTAAAGACTAGACTGGGCTGGGTTGTACAATGTGCTAATGATAATAACCACCTCCTTATTTCAAATGAGATAAATCATTTAACATACCTACTGTTAACTTTTAGGGAGATTCTCGAACGCAACGGGTCCGCGGTTGACGCGGCGATAGCCACCCTGTTCTGCGAGGGGCTGGGGTGCGCGCAATGTATGGGGCTCGGCGGGGGCTTCTTGGCCACGGTGTACGACGCGACGACGGGGCGGGTCCGAGCGCTCAACGCCCGCGAGAGCGCGCCCGCTGGCTCGAAGGAGGACATGTTCAACAACAAGTCGTCGACCGTGGGCGGGCTGGCCGTAGCCGTGCCGGGCGAGTTGCGCGGCTACGGCGCGCTCCATGGGGCGTACGGACGCCTGCCGTGGCGGGAGCTGGTGCGCCCCGCGGAGGATCTCGCGCGCCGTGGCCACCGCGTCACGGAGTACATGGGCCGCGTGCTCAAGACGTACAGCGACCGCATCAAAGCCGAGCCTTCTATGAGGTATCGTTTTCCTTTTAATATCTGTGTTCTGGAGCTACCTCGACTGCACGGCGGAAGCCAATATTAGATTTAGGTGGTTCAGGTTTCATAAGTGGAGAGTCTTGATAGCTTGAGATTGGTTAGTGGTGTTGAGATATTCATGCATTATCCGGACGTAACGTAGCGGTAGAATTGGCTAGCCTAATATTGATTCTGTGATGTGTAGTGATTGTGCCCGATACCACCCAACCGAAGTTATCTAACATAATACGTGCCACCCTGATAATAAATTATTTTATTACTATATATTTTAGTCAACAAAAATGCTGCTATATCAGTCTTTTACGTTCCAGCGAAATATACGTGAACCCAGCAACCGGAGAAGTGTGGAACGTAGGAGACCAGGTCCAGAACCCGACGCTGGCGCGGACGCTAGGCATCATCGCACAGGATGGCCCGGAGGCGATGCACAACGGGTCGCTCACGGCGGCGCTCGTGAAAGACATCCAGGGCTTCGGTGGCATCATCACAGAGGACGATCTCAGGAATTACAAGTGATTACTATGCCATAGATAATTGACTAGCAAGTGATCGACAAAGTTAAAGAGCCCTGGCCTCATCCGGCAGTTGTGTGAGTCACCGCTTTGGTGATTCATAGGTTATGTTAAGCTGTCGGTCCCTGTTGTTATAGTTACAGTCGTTAGATAAAGAGATAGTCGGAGGCGTACGGGCGGCCTAAAAACTTCCGAAACTCGGGGTTGGGTGCCCCTCTACCAGTACCCATTGGAGGTGGTGGAGTGCGCTCCAGGCCTCCACAGTTGTGAGGAGAGAGCCCTTCGGGTGCCCTCAACACATTCGACACTCGACTTTGGATGTATAGGTACTACATAGGGCTACTTGGCGCTTTGCACGGAACAAATCCGCCCCGGTCCAAGCGTAGGCAGGTGGAAGAAAGACTGGTAAGACTGGCAACCCACTGGCGAAGCCGAGTGACTCGTTTTGCGCCACCTATTTGCTTAAAACTGACCCGGGGAGGTGAGTGTGGCTTCTTTACGTAGTAATATTTATTATTTTTTGAGACATGTGTTGGGTTGTTGACGATGACGATGACGATGACTAGTTTGGACCGATGAATGTATGGAGCGATTATTAGTTTTGCTTCCCTCACGCTCGCATTGTAACATTATCAACGATTGTACAAGTCTATGTATAAATATCTACTTCTTAAACATTTCCTTCATTAACTAAGTATATTGACAATAAAATTACGGACATTTCTCACATATTTTAATGTTTATATGGAACCTAGTTTCTGATAGAGAACAGTGTTGAAAACAATTCGTTATTTTTCACGTTATTATTCTCTGTCAAAAACTAGGTAGGTAGGTGTTAAACATTATATGAATATTAAAATATGTCTTTAATTTCCGTAATTTTATTGTCGATATAGTAAATGAAGCACAGTTTTCAAAAGTGTATAGGTACCTGTAGGTAGATGCTTATTGTTAAAGACTACAATCGTTGAAAATTTTAGAATGTGCAAGTACGCCCATTTTTGTGTTAAGGGTAGAATGGCAAGAGCCGATCGCGGTGCCAATAACAGAGGAGTACACGCTGTATTCCGTGCCCCTGCCGGGATCTGGTTCGGTCCTCGCGTTCATCCTGAACATGCTGCGCGGGTGGGTGGGCAAGGGCACCGACGTGCCCGTGAACGGAGACCTGTACTGGCACCGCATCGTGGAGACGTTCAAGTTCGCGTATGCAAAACGCACCGGCCTCGGCGACCTTTCACGCTCTAGCCCGAGCGAGGACATCCCCTTCGATATTCGAGAGGTGTGTATATAGAAACCAGAAATAATTTATGGCACTTAATATTTAAAGGCTTTTTTTAGATGGGTACGCGGCTGGACTCACGTTGATTAATCGGGATTGCCCGACTAGTTTCGGACGAGTGCACGACAACTCCTGAGGAAGGCCCACGTATTGGACCGAAACTCGTCGGGCAATCCCGATTAATCAACGTGAGTATAGCCGCGTACCGTGCTGCAACATTTACAATATTACGAGGACAAGGGGTGACTAACTCATAAGACTATCGAATAATACTTAACTATAGGTACCACATATTAGATAACTTATGCTAGTTATTCTCAAAGGTTACGGCTTATACCAATACAGTAATATTCCTACTGTACTAATCTCATCTTATACTACCAATCTTACCCGTACCTACTCTTACTAATAAGTAAAATTGCTGTCTGTGATATTTGTCTCAATACTCTAAACGGTTTTTAGTTATAGTCCTTAAAGTCTATAAGTCTATTTCCTATAAGTGTACCCCTTTTCACTATTAAATTTTTACTGTTATTCGAAAATTCACGCGGGCGAAGTCGCAAGCTCTCCCTAGTAACGTAGTAACTAATATAATAATTAGTTTTCACATTTACTGGAATTAAGCTAGCAGTTCATCAAGGTTGGTAACGGATGTCCTAGATACCCATTTGCCACTTCTTTGACAATTAAATTACATCAATAATGCAGTTGGAACGCAACCTGTCGTCGGCGAGTTGGGCCGCCTCGTTCCGGCATCTGGTGGACGACGCGCGCACCTTCTCGGACTGGCAGCACTACGGCGCGCTGTTCGAAGGCGCCGACGACCACGGCACCGCGCAGATTGTGGTGGTCGCGCCCGACGGCAGCGCCGTGTCCGTCACGAGCACCATTAACTACATGTCAGTATCATAATTTAAAATAATAAGAAGTTACGTACTGCTACTGCCAGCCCTCCTCTCACTTCTGGGTCGGCGCACCAGCTTATCAGCGAAGTGCATCCTACGTGACGCTGTGTTGTTTGAGTAAACTGGGAGGACCTAAGTATGCGGTACGCATAATATTGGTAAGTTGAAGGATTTGTGCAGAGAGAGACATAGGCTCTCTGTATCGTCTAATAACCTCGTTCCAGTAAATGATAGCCTACGCGCGCAACTACTTGGACTGGCGAATGGTGGCACTACGTTGCGCTGACAGTGGTCAACTCCAAATCGAACTCAACGTTCATACTTACTGGTAAGGATCTAAGCTTGCCGGTATAGACTCTCCTAAATACGACTCTATAATACCTTGAATAGTCTTAAGAACCGGACAGCCTGGTTCCACTGACCTCGTTCCTTTAGGTTGAAGTTCCAACCGCATTGCGTATCACGATCATTTCTGATACCGAGTGGTATGTGGAACCAACTATTCTATCTCTTTCTAACCCCACTGGCTTCATAACTATGTAGGTGTGGTAATATTGTTAAAAGTGACGTATTGATCATCATAACGACATATTCATTTCAGACACAGGTAGGTACATAACTTTTAGCGACCTTCAAGCATTTCCATAGCTGTCCGAGCGACAGACGATAAGTTCATATCTAAAATATTTCTTGACTTGCCTCAGCCGCTTATATTAAAAGCTATATTCGAGACGTCTTCTGTCATTTAGTGCCGGTTGACTGAGACCATTTACCAATTAAAGATGCTCCGTGCTGTAACGCTGGGCCGATTACACGGTATTTCAATGTCAATCTTTGTGTTCATATAACTTGGGTGTAGGTACGATATGCGATACGTAGAAGCATCATACTATATTTTTGATACAATTACACGTGTAAATAAGCCTAATGCTAGGTATAGTTTAAATTTGGTTAATTTTTTTTTAAAATATTTATCGTTCATAGGTACATTCAATGCCATTATTTCTTTAATTATTTATTTTTAATGGCAAAAATAATAAACAAAATGTGCAAAATAGGCGTATGAAATTTAAAATTGCGAAGCGTGACCCAATTATTTAGAACGAAACGTGACGCCATCAGCCATGTCAAGGTGTAAAACTTTTTATGGTGTGATTGGTGGTTGTAGTCTTTGGGTTATGATTTTGGTGTCGCGTGGCGTCATCCTAAGCGAGCGAAAATGGACGACGTTTGAACAGGTCAAATTTATTCTCGGTTTTTAATTTGTTTCATTAATTAAATTAATGAAATATATTTCCTACATGATTTATATTTTTACTATGTTTACATCGAAACAGTTATTTAAAAATATAAAAAATATATGCATATAGCCTAGTAGCATTAGTAACTGCTTACAGGCTGTTTTACACTTGCCAGCCTGTCCACCCGAAAATAACCGTTAACTATAGATATGTATTTACATACATAATCAGGAAAATAGCTAGGCATCCTATCCATGTTGTACAACGATACACTTGGCTTACTAACGTAGTAAATAAATCAATTTACTACCAGTTCATATTTGTTAGTCATAAATTTTCCCAGTAACGTAAATACTGCTCTCGGCACTTCATTATGTTGCGTTGGTACGCAATTGTTTGAAGATAACATCCCTTGTTTTCATCAATAAACTCTTCAATGAATGTTAGTTGCGTTTACGTTTGTCCTGTTTACAGTTGGGGCTCTCAAAGGCGGTCAAGGAGTCTGGGTATTATGCTGAATAACGAGATGGATGACTTTGCGATTCCGAACCGCACGAATGCCTACGGGCTGCCGCCGTCGCCCGCCAACATGCTCGCCCCAAACCTGCAGCCGCTCAGCTCGATGACGCCTAGCATTGTGTTGACAAGAAACGGCTCCGTAGCTATGGTGCTCGGTGCGGCGGGGGGCACTAAGATCACCACGCAGGTTGCATTGGTATGTGTTTAAACTAGTCTTCACAACCCATCAACGGTCCCACTATTGAGCAAGGGTCTCCTCTCAAGGTGAGAAGGGTAAGACCATAGTCCACCACGCAGGCCAAATGCGGACTGGCAGACTGCACACGCCTGTATGTATGTTAAGAACAGTATGGAGAACTCTCAGGCATGCAGGTTGCCTCACGATGTTTTCTTTCACCGAAAGCAGATTATATTACTTAAAGCGCAAATAACTTATAAAAGTCTATGTCCGGCAGTGGTTGTGGCAGAAGGACCAACCTACAAACTCACTTTTGCGTTTATAATAGATTTGTTTGAGCGATTCGGTTTCCTGCATGTTAGTTGCCTACGCGCGGCGTTTATGGAAACCCTCCCCGAACTAAGGATCGCCATAATTCGATGCGGAAATGCTTTCGTCAGTTATGAACTCGGGACCGCCACTAGCGTTCTGTTCTGGCTCTGGCTCTGAGCTGCATACTTTTCTTCGAAGTTGTTTATACCGTTCATTGAAAAGTTAGATAAACCACTAAAAGTACTTATATATTACATATGTATTTTCACACTAGGCCACCATTCATACTATAGTGGAAGGGAAAGGACTACCTGAGGTCATGCGAGGACCTCGTCTTCATCATCAGCTGGTGCCCATGGAAGTTGAACACGAGGCAGACTTTGATGCGGTAGGTATTCTTTTTGTTTTTTGTTTGTACATAAACTTAACTTCAGTTCTGATGCTCTCCAAGTATGTCCTACGTAATTCATGTGGCTAAAGTCTAAACGATGTAAACGTATACTGCATTATACTTACAAATGCTTCTTTAAAGGCCGTGTTAGCATCTCTTCGAGCACGTGGCCACGCAACGACGGCCCTGGGCCCTACTGCTGGTTTTGCTGCCATGGTCGGGGCGCAGCGCGACTCTGACGGACTGCTCGTGCCTCAAACGGATAAGAGACGTTTGGGCAGTATTGACGGGTTCTAACACACAGAAATAGACTATAATATAAGCGAAAACGTGCGCATCGGAGGATTCAATCTCCTCGCTCTTAAATGTAATTGCTGTGAGTGCGCCACAGTGCGCGTAGCCCATAACCTGCCACGCGTACATTCGCAGCCAGTAATTTATTTATTTTTTACCATTGCCCGTTCTAAGCGTACAAAAATGACGAAAATTATACGCCCGTAAAAAAGTATCCCGATAAATCAATATAATATCCCATCTTTGTTGCGATGATTGCAATGTATGTGGGAAAGAACAGGCTAGCGAAAAGACTCCGGCTTCCGGCTCTCCTGGAAAGAGTGTGCAACTCGCGCCATAATAGGTACGGGCATTTACCGTAACTGTTTGTATGGCGAATCAAGTCGGCAACCGCTTATTTTCATTAAGTACGTCTAATATGTACGTGTTAATATGATTCGGTTATCTTATCCTCTCCATATTCCAGATAGACTAAAAAAATTAGACTAGGGTAGGACCCTACATATAAATTTTTTTATTTAGGTTCAAAATAATACAGGACGTAGGTAAGTGTGATTTAAAAATGTTCTTTTTTTTCATCTTCATGTAGATAATTTACTATAATTTTAACCTCGTTTTCATAATTATATTTTTTATTTTATCATCTTAAGTATTTATTAATTAATGCGAAGGTGACACGGTGACGGTGGGGTGACGTAGGGACTGCACCGAGTGCACTACAAATCCAAAACAATGTTGCCCAATCATAGTATTGTTGTATACTAATATTATTTAGGCTACTTTAGTGGGAAAATCGCGCAGGAAATGGTTCTGGTCCGTCTAAAATATCAAATTCATTTATTTTAGTTGTATTTTTAACTGTTAAGTAGATAAAAATTACGTACTTACCCTGTAATGTTACTAAAGAAATGTATTAATAACTTATTATTATTAAGTTGACGTTGAAAATTTTAATGTTATCTGCAATCAAGCGGTTTTACAATTAATAATACCTAATTATACTCACACTACTTTAAAGATTTCATTGCAATCTTCTTTCCTTTAATATAGGTACATTATATACTTATAAAATATGATTTGAAATGTGTTGTGTTCGTTTACTTTTTGATAGTAATTTACTTACTGTGATGTTAATTTAAAGCACAAAATAAATAAAAATACAGCAGTTGTGTTAAATAGTTTATTTCAATCCTCCCTTACAGAGTGATCGATTCACGCAAGGTCTAAGCGCATCAAGTGCTGCTTCACAATATTACAAACCGGAAATATCCGTTCACATGTCTAAAAATGTTGGGCTCAAAACGAGCGAGAAATGATATCTCCTGTACTCTAAACTGGAATATGGGTATAGAAACAGAGTACAAAAATGTACGGATATAATAACTTCTCGCGACTTGCGAGTTAACTCAGGAGTTCATATCCATATGATCCATATCCATATTATAATGAATTGTGTAGAAATGTTCGATTCCTACATCCATTAGCCTGTAGAGGTCCGCAGCTGGACATAGGCCTCACCTAATCGACGCCTCTCCGACC
>DWLO01000903.1:0-17101 GCA_018245335.1 Dalla quadristriga | reverse complement strand
TCACTTTTTATATTGAACTGCAAAACTACCATATCTTTTTCATTAGTACACAATTTTATGTGCATCGTTGATGTATAATTTACCTCTTTATAAACTGCTCTGGCCAAATTGATTCTAGCACGTTGTCCTCCACTTATTGACACTCCTCTTTCGCCGATAATAGTTTTGTCCCCGTGCGGAAAAAGTGAAATATCTCTCTCCAACGCGCAAACTTTACAAACTTCCATATATCGGGACTTTACAAACGGCTGCCCAAATAGTATGTTTTGTCGAACAGAACCTTTACATTAGTTCGGAGATTAAGTTTAGGAGTATATCAATATGGTAAGTATAGTAGGTACCTATCTATCATTAGAAAAGTTGTATTACCAACAAATAACCAAGGGTCCTGACTTGCGTAGCTAATTGTTCCCGAAATTGTCATGCTGCCCTCGGAACACGGCAATTCATAAAGCATCATATGCAACAGAGTCGATTTACCAGAACCAACTGCCCCTATGATAGTTGTCAGTGATCCGGATAGTATCTAAACAAAAGATTTACCTAAGAATATTTACCTATTCTTAAAAGTGCACTCGCTCTCAATTGACTATTAAAAATATAATAGAAAATATTAAGATTTACTAGTAAAACCATACATTAAATGTAATTTTTTCTACGTCATCCTTATCTGATGATTTAATCCATCGGCTGCTGGCTTCTTCGAATTTTACCGCAATTCCATCTTTTGCTGAATCTGTGTAATTCAATGCTTTAAATAATGTTACCTAGTGCCAATTACAATAATTCCGTTCAGAACTGTTCAAATCAAATCTTTTAGTTCATCATGAGGTAATTATATACACTTGAGAAACGTCCCAACATAAAGAAAAAAAAGATGCTTTGATTGATGATTACGTGCAATTTGTCATCGTCACTGATCTAAAAATCACTGATTTATCTATTAATTCCTATTCAGCCAAGTTTAAACTTTGAAAATTTGCCAAGTTCAAAACTTAGACCATTCAGCCAATGTAGTCAAGTTGTTCACAGGGTCAAAATTATGCTGTTTAAATTACCATTTTTGTGAGCAGTTTCAGTTGTAGAAGTAGTGGGTTCAGTTTTATCTGGACGACGTTTCTGTTGTTTTTTCTTAGGAATGATATCCTCTGCAGTAATAAACAAGTTAAAAATTAGGGATAGATAATAATATTATTATGTCGCATAGATCAAATTTCGTAGCAAAAAACTCCATTTAAAATAACTCTTTATTTCTTAATGATGTACTTGCCCTGAATCGTGACTCGTTTTTTAGGCTTTCCCACATTAACCAAGTGCAATACTTCATTTAATTGTCTTTCTGGTAGCTGACACTTTTCGCTCAAGAGGAAATTTCGTATTCTTTGTACAGCGACAATCAGTTCTGCTATCTAAACGAATGCCAGGTGAATGAATCCCAGACTGATACATTTCTAATAGAAAAGCAAAGGTATCGTTCTGTTACCATGTTACCTAGTGTTCTAAATGTTCTAAATGTAAAAATAAGTGAAGTATCAAAATATTACTTGTCCTACAGCCTGAGGAAAATAAACCGTCATAGTTTGTTTCATGATGTTGTAATAGCAGGTGAGGAAGAAGACATTCTCCACGGTGATGCGATTGACAAAGGTGACGTAGAGCAGCACCGTGATGAAAATGCTAAATCTCGTCGTGAACATAATAAATGACATTATTACCCCTCGAATGTAAGACGTCATTTTAATAAACCTGATTTCCTGCCTGCGAACATAGTGAAGATTATTAACCATTAAAATACTGATAGATTTATATTTATAGAAATTACAAAGATTATTCATGAGGCTGCTTTTATGAAAACGCAAAGTAACACCTTTTCAAGAATTTGACAACAATGTTAGTAGGAAACGCCTCCATTAAAGTGCGTCGGTTATATTGTTCATATTTATAGTGTTCATATTTTCCGTTTTCTGTGATTGTTTCAAGTTTAGGCGCTGTCAAGTAAATGCCACGTAAAATCCATAGTGTCTGATATTACCGTCTCACCCTATCAATGATTTTCCGGAACGATTGCTCCCAGGTATACATTTTTATTACTTCCATCCCCATTATTATTTCAGCCATTAATCGGACCCTTTCGTCTGATTTCCTGGCCGTTTCTCGTCTGTAGTATGCAGTATGTGTGCCAAGGAAAACTACGGATAAATGTGAATTGCTTACTAAATAAAGAGTTTAGAGTTACGGAACTATTACTGAATGGGCGCACTGGCACGTACTAGTTATGCAATCACTGACAATGATAAATTTGTTTATTCAAAATGCATGTCTCTCTAAACAAATATCATTTAGACCGTTATGTTCTTAAAAAAGAGCTATCAAACAAGTAGACAAGGCATCCAATGGTAATTCTGTGTGGACTGTCGCCTTACGACAGGGACTTTCCTTCATACTTACTTTGAAAGGGCACAACTCCTATAACCAGCAGCGTTCCACAAACTGCAGGCATCCCCATTTCTCTATACAAATATGTAGTTATCAGCTGTAATCAAACTGTGATTTAGGTTGATATTTTAAAATGGATGTTACGAATGGTTTTCAAAATAAATAACGTAATCACAAGACTAAGTGTTAACTCACAATTGTCTCAAGAGGTCCAATCCAGAGATAGTGAGCAAATATTGGCCCTGAATCAAATCGATTGACATCGTTAGCCATTAAATTGACAACGAGTCCTGCGCTATTTTCCGCCATAGCCTGAAGGCTTACTTTCAAAGTCTTCAACAAAGAACATAGTATTTTTACACAAACTTACCGCATAGGCATTGTTTTATGTCAATATCTCAAACGGTTTTTAGTTATAGACCTTAGCGTATGTACGCCTTTTCCCTGATTTTTTTTTCTAAATTTCGAGATTTATGCGGGTAATGTTGCGACTTCTCCCTAGTTCTTAATTAGATGGGATAATTGGTGATGGTTTATTTGGCATTGTCGTGTTTTCGTGTTAGGGATTTCACGAAATCGCCGATTATTCTTCTTCATAACAGTTATAGTGTTATTAATATACGAGATCATTATCGAGAGAGTGCTCAATCTACGATGGATCTTTTCTCTTAAGATCATTTATGTGAGGTGCGTGGATCATATTGAAATTGCCAGCTAGAACATTGGAACATAATTTACCTTTCTATAAATTAGGCTACAAACACCAACTCTCATTTTCATGCCAATGTGCATGACCCCCATCATGAAGGGGTGTTGCACCAGAACGTTAGCCATGCTGCAGAACACGATGCCGAGTGAGAAGAACACCGCTTCTCCCCACGATATTTCGCTTTGCATGTTGTGGTAATCGTTAAACCGTGACAAATAAGTGGGTTTGGCTCTGAAACCAGATAATTTTTGCACGAATAGGTTTATGGTCGTGTTTCCGCCTGGAAACGAATTTCTGCGAGTTATAGTGTCTAGCATTGTAAATAATCAAAGGTCATTGGTATGTTACCGTGTGAATTAAAGTAAAATAAAATAAGTTAAATTAAATAGTGTCCGACAGTAATTTGCAAAAAACTCCCTTGCACGGGAATACGTAATAGGACTTACGTATTGTTATACAATTGTTGTGTAGGACTGTAATAGCGTAGTAGCAGCCCCACAAACAGAGGCTGCTGTAATCTGAGGACAGAGTAACAGTAGGTACCTATATCTTACGTTCATGTTTATCAAAATAAGTGGTAGTATTTATCTATGAGTATGTAGCTATCTACCTTAATAAAAACTCCATAGCTGCTAGTACTAGACCATATAACATGAGTTCAGATCCAAATACTTTAAATAATACCCTCCATAAACTTGGTTTCTTTGAATCATTACGATTGTTGTAATTATCTACTTCATGGTCCCAAGATTTTTCCAACGCATCACCTTTGAAAAATAATAACTTAAACCTAAGGATATTAACGCAAAACTTAAAATTTTTATTACATTAGTTGAGAAACAGCATAAAATCCATAAGTGTATTTAAGATTCTAATTTAACCCTCAAAAAGGTAAAAAAAAGTATTTTGTAATCCACCTCCAGTAGGTAGGTAGACACGCGTTCGTGCGTATATTGTAAGCTGGAACCTTTTCATGGTAAAAGAAAGTAAAAACAATATATTAGACTTCACCTAGTATATCGGAACGATGTTCTGGCAAGGGCGCGAACAAGTCACTTTCTTGGATATCTCTGCTATATCCAAGCATAAAAGTTTCCAGTGTCCAACTGTAAAATAATAAGATGTTTTTTGGTTTGATTTACTGAATTAACCCATAATAATTTGCAACGACCGGCTTTGATATAACTTTCTAAGCCTCGTAGTAGTATGATTTTATGTGAGTGAATCTATTGCTATCTAAATGATAGTATAATTTACTAGCGTCTATCGTAGGTACTGAAGAAAACATACCTAAAAGTGAGAGCAGAAAATATGTTTATTCCGCTTCGCGGATTAGCTTTTCTTCGTTGCTTGGGACCGGTATCCATTATACTACATGTATATACCAATTTAACGAAGTGTCAGTGAATTCAAGATGACCATGCATGTTAACCACGTAGGTTCGTTAATACCTATACACTAGGGCAGGCCCTACCCCACTAGCGAGATTCCTTAATCCAAGCTGTTACCACTAGAAAGCAGTTGTACGCCCTCGGTGCGAATAGGTCTTCAATATTTGTGCTCTCAGCTCTGCATTAATCCTTGTCTCTCCCAGAGTCTCGTTCATCATCATCATCATTTACTTAATACAATTGGTTACGAGTTTACAAGAATATCAAACGTGGATAAATAAGGACAATTTGTTTGTTTGTTTTTACCCAACTGCGTCAGAAGGAGGGTCATGTTTTTCGAGTGTTGTTTCTAGTATGTGTGTATGTATGTATATATGTCTATTACTTTCTCACGCTGTGTACCCTGTGTAGGCTTGATGAATTTTAATAAATGAGGTTTCGTTAGATCCGTCGTCATAACCGAAGTGTCATAAGGCTATATCGTTTTATGGCCGCGGGACCGAAACCAAAAAGTTTTTATTTTGTTTCCGCCGGCGATCACTTTTAATTTTTTCATATTTAGAGTTTGATTATTTAGTTTTAGTTAAGTGCTTTTGCAGCGGGGTTTTTGTTTATTTTTTCATAATACAATTTTATGAAATTAATTTTATTAATAATTTTGGGCATGTTGAAGTTGCTACGTGACTATAAAAGTATATTTTCTTAAATGATATTGTACGCAACGACTGTTTACTTTTTATAATAAATTACATGATAGTGTCGAAATAATAGGCGGTGCTGTTTATATAAAAGGCACTGGGTCACATTATTCAGGTTAATTGACTGTGTTACAATAATGTCTCTGTTTGGAGTAATCGTTTTAGTCGGGATCGCTTCGCTAATATCTGTGAGTTAATATTAGTCGTCATTTAGTGTATTTTTTTGATAATGCTCTATATTGTAGTGTCCCTATTTGTGATTGTTACGTGTTCAGACGGAGAATGTGTTTAAGTCCTTCCTTATCCCATACTTATCCTTTACATAAGTAAATTTTACATTAGTTAAAATTGTCTAAGATAACTTAGATCTATACTTATTAGCATCTGTAGCGAATATTAAATACCCCTGATTGATGTGAATAAATATATGTAAATAATTAAACTAGCACGAAAATACCAGGATGCCAATTATATTGTAAAGTAGCAAAGTGGGTTTAGATTCCGTAAAAAATTATGGTTGGGTATTAATAAAATATTGATAAGTATTAATACCTTGATAAGAATTAACTATGATGATGGTGTTCAGGTATCCCACGGACAATGCATACGTATTCGCTCCGGGAACGGGAATCAGCAGCCTCCCAGCACGCAGACGTGTTGTACTTCATGCGGCACCTCTGTGGAAGACTTAGCTACACTGCTAACCCTCGTCAAAGCTCTCGAGGAGAGAGACGCTGCAAGACCCTCCATCAGCAATGCTGAAGAAATCATTTTACAATTAGTCAACGCTCTGGTGTATGCAACGACTCAGAAACCTACCTGCCCAGGTGGAGGGATAGTTGGTGGCAGCGGTGGAATCGGAGGCACTGGGGGAATAGGTGGAATTGGTGGCACCGGTGGAATTGGTGGGACTGGTGGTATAGGAGGGATTGGAGGAAACGGAGGTACTGGTGGTACTGGTACTGTACCTCCAAGCACAAATATGGAATATCCAGATAACAGCTTGATAAATCTAAGTTTACTTCAACCGGGTACTGATTACGAACATATACTAAGATTGGCTATAGCAGACAGAAACATTTTGGACTTAGAACTGGGTCACGATTATGGATCCGGTGGAGCTGTTAGCGGTCTATTGAATGGTTTGTTGTAGTTGCATTCAAGCAAGTAAAAACAAAATGAATAAAAGTACCTAAGTCTACCTATGTATAAGTTCTGAAAAAAATAATAAAATAAATTGTATTTATTACACCGCTTATTTATGGACCCTTAGAAAACTTTTTGTTTAACAAAACTCAATAGATGGTAGAACCTGCATATGGTTCGCCCGGGGCAGTGCCACCGCCACACCCGTTTCTGCTGTGAAAAATTCTTTTTCAACAATAACTGTTTCGGGCGGAAAGGTGTGGATGCCGGTAACATTAATACAAGAGGCGAGCAGCTCAGTCCTCAGGGATAGCAAAACATCTGTGACCTACTAATAGGACTATCACTAACACCGACTAACAGGACTTACAGTCACTACCAGTCCTTACTGCCATGGTCCTTATACTAAAGAATTAACAACTAACATTGCTAGTAACATCTCATACTAACTAGACTAAGATCCCCGGTTCCTTTTACGGTTACGGTTCGTCAAAGATGTCATGAGCGGCAGCGCATGTTTGTAGCTGCATGCTCGTTTGCTATCTTATTTAAAAAATAAAACTTGACTAAGTATACGAAATACATTAGCTACCTACCCTCTTTCTAACGATGTCTTTTAAGAAGGATGTTTAGAAATTCCACCCCAAGGGCAATGAAGTTTTTTTATTAGAAACGTCATTGTCTAAGGTGGTAAAATAGAGGATGTAAATTTGTATGGAAAAGCGACTTTTACGCGGACGAAGCCGCGAGCTATGTTTAGCTTAACTAATACCTCTTTGAGCAGCCAGTGCTACCTCTGTCATAATCCATACTAATATTTACTTTCACGCTGCAAAAGAGCGACGGATCGGCATGATTTTTAACAAAGATATAGTTTATAGCCTGGAGATTGACATAGGCTACTTTTTTATCCCAGAATAAATGCACAGGTCCTCTGGGATAGACATGGGAATTTTCATGGGTGGAGCCGTGAGCAAAGCCTTGTAAAGCGTTAATATTCTTTACTTGTAATTACACACATTATAAATAATAATCTTTCCATCAGTTCACCTTTTGAAGTCTGTGTCTCTATTAATGTGAAACTCCTTTATTTATAATCTATGAATTTAAGTATGATTGACGTGAAAATACGTTGACGATTGACGTCATGTTACGTCACCGCAGTCGGTTTGAAATGTTTGCGATTGTTTTGCTGTCGAAAAAGTTCATAATTAAAATGAAAATAATTATACCAGACCAGTATTAATATATTTTTTATATATACTCCATCCTCTTTACTGTAGGTGAATGCTAAAATGACTTCTCAAGGTGACAGTTTGAAAACAAACGAATTTCTTCGACTTCGGAAGTTAAGGCTTCAACAGGTTAGATTCTTCTATCAGTTTATATGTTTAGGGTAGTAAAAAACGTAGTAAACAGACAAATCTTAAATATGTTTTACTTACAGCATGTTTTCACTGTGTAGGTTAGGGAACAGTCAAAAGACATAGCAAAGAAAATCAGACAGCGCGCCAAGGTAGAGCAATTGCGGCATGTAACTAAAGTAGACGCAAACAAAGAGAAGGAATATCTACAGCGTCAAGAGAAGCTAGTGAAACGTTTGGAGCAACTGTATTCCAAAGGTATACAGAATGTTGGTGATGGTCACAAAAATGCCACTGAAGCGAGTCAAAAAGGTGAAGTATCTTCTCTTGCTATTTACGTGGTGGTTAGTGATATAGTAAAAATATAATTAACAACACTGTGTACAGACAGATTGAAGTAATACATTTATTCGGTCACAAGCAGGCCTACAGGTCTTTGTATTAGATCCAGAGAATATATTCATACATATAGGATATATATAGGATATATAGGTTGGGTCCCTACATGAATCAATAAAACTAATCAAAGTTTACACTGGTAACAATGTCATTCGAAAAGACACATAATAAGGTGTGAATGTCGCGTGGTAGATGAAATAGCAGAGCTATGTGAAGAAACCCCGTGTAAATCAATATATTTTTCAGACATTATAGAGAAAAAAGATCTGTCAAAATTGCGTGGTAAAGAAGCGGCTGCTGAGTTACGAAGAAACAAACAAGAAAAGTTGGATGGACAGAAAAAATTGCTAGATAGGAAATTACAAGCAAGGTACAGAAGGAACAAGATTTTGGCTTCTCTATCAAAAACTAAGTTTTTCCTGCGGATCTGGCAGCAGACAAAATGTTTTCTTGTACAAATAGGCGTTGTTTTCACACCTCTTTTTATAAGAAAATGTTCAATTGTTGTTGCATGATTGAGTAAAAAACATGTATAATTAAACTGTCTGTGGCTCTGTCTGAGTAATATTTATATTTCCATACCATTTATGCACTCACTGTTTTATATGTTTTCAGAGAAGTTGCAAACGGGTTAAGTAGGGAAAAAATTGCAGTTGTGGCAAATACTTTAAATAAATCATCTTCAGGCAAAATTGCTAATGAAGTATGTGACAAAACTTTAGGGAATGTTGTCACCGAGATCAACAAGAATACAGAACAAATACATAGAGGCAAGTCAGATCCCTTGAATAAAAACGACATGGGTACTCAATGGGAATTCGAGGAAATACCAAATGAATGGGAGCTTGACGTACCTGCACTAGCAATACCTAATGATGATAGTTTAAAAAACTCTGCTAATTACAATGTGGAAAAGTCAGATAAAACTAAAAGGCTCAACTTGTTTGCATTGAGTGACGAAATGCCTTCAAGCTTACGTGGTGGTGTCACAAGCATTCCAGATGACAGAGTTTCCATGAAACCATCTTTGACTTTGGTATCAGAATATCTTCAAAACAGAGGGCTAAGACTGAGAGAACCCAATATAACACATCAGAAAAAAAGTTCAGATGATTTACAAAGCATTAAACAAACATTGTTAAGGACCAGGGCTTCTAGAACGGATGGTAGTGTATTTCCCAATATTTGTCATGTCCTTGATGAGCAAGTTATTCCAGTGCCGTGTTGGAGAGCTGAGAAAAATTGTAATTTTTGTTCAAACGAAAACAAGGCTTTGCGGGAAAATTATCAGTATAAAACAAATAATATTTTCTCTATTCATAACAATTCAACAATAAGGCAAGGTTTTCAAGATCCTCCCTTTAGTTATGAAAAGCCAAAACATTGTCCAAGGAGTCACATTTGTCGCCAGAGCCCTAAATTTCCAGGTGACAGGCCTTACAATGTCTACTGTGGCTTTCATTTACTGTCACATTCATTGATGCATTTGCCACCCTTCATTTTCAAAATCTAAATCATCCACGGCTTTTTATAAGTAATGTGTCATTCCATTAGTATTTCGATTTTCTTTGTTTGAGATACCACATTTTGCTGTAATGTAATTATAGTTATCTTGTAGCTTTAATCAATTATCCAAAGATTTTAATGAAATTTTATATTTAATGAATTTATTTAAGTATGTACTATATGTTTTTATTTTAAACTTCTAGTCTCAAGCGGTTCAATCAATACCAGACAATCCTGTAAATCAAATAATCCCACTAAAGTACTGAGCAAGAAAAACTCTGTGACGTTGTATGATCATAATACTAGAGACACCAGGGACGTATCACGTAATATTGACGAATTTGTTGTTCGTGATCAAAGCATTGACGATGATGCGTATTCACAAGCCTTAAGAGAAACTTCAGCTGTTGAGATCAGTGAAAAGCCACAACACAAAATACACCAAGAAGCAAGGAGTAGAGTAGCTATCGAAAGGCAAACTGTTGATAAAGAGTACAGGGATACATTGGCATTTTTAAACTCGCTACCTAAAGAGAGGCCTGTAAAGTCTCTTGTATGTAATAACTTCGTATTTATTAAATTCCATAAAGCAATGCTATTGAAATACAATATGACGGTCAATACGTGTATTAACTATTGATAATTTTTTTAGAGAACTGCTTATATGGATGGAGACCGACAGCAAGAATTTAATGACAGACGTCAACTAAAGTTGCAAAAGGAGTATAAGAAAATAGAAAAACAGTGTAGCAAACACCATTGTAAGGTATGTGAAGTTGAATGTGGTAGTTTTTAATTAAATGGACAAAACTAAAACTGAAACTGTCTTGTGTTCTCTAGTGAATTTCGAAAATATCAAATTAAACTGTAAAATTATTTTAAATAAAAAAAATTATATATAGCCTAAAATATTTTTGTCTGATTTTTTTATTTGTAGAAAGCAAATGCCATATCCGGCGCACAGGAACAAAATCGAAGCAAATCAAAATCCCCAGCTAAAGTTGATGTAGATAATAATAGAGTTAACAGAGATTTTGAGTACTCTTGGATGCCAGTTCCTGAGAGTGACGGTAGCCTGGCTATTCACACAATACCCAACATTTTGAAAGAAAATAAGTCAGGAAATACAGTCAAATTCAGTTCTGTTGACACATATCATGAATACAGATCGCGTCATAAACATACCCCGCCCACCAAGGAAGTTACTAATGAACCAAAAAAACGTGTTGTTGAAGCCGTAATGATACAAGAAAACAGCAGTGATTCCACGGATTCCTCATCTGAAACTGACACAAGTTCAGTGGAGAACTTAGAGGTGAAACGAGATAATATACTTAGTCATAACGCAGTCAAGGGTCAAGAAATATCTAACGCTGAAAAAATTATTATCTATAAAGTAGTGGAGTCTAAAAAGACAAAAAAACATAAATCAAAAAAGAACAAAGTTAGAAATGATAATTTTGCCCCAGAAGTGAAGCATCAAAACGCTCAAAATTTAAGTAAAAACAATCATGATACAGATGATGAAAAGACAAATACTGTTTCATTTACTCAACTTAAAGAAGGTAAGGATTTATTGATGAAAACATTTTACGCAAAATTACGTCAATTACGTGAAACTGGATCAGATAGGATAATTTTACAATTCTATTCACAATACTATAACTTTCAGGTGTATACAAAAGTGTGAGCGCGAATGGGTGAGTTCTCAATAATTACATAAATACTCTATTTCATTCCATTCCTGAAACCCCAAATTAATATTTCCTACTCCGTCCTTACCTCTAATCCCCCTATATTGCTCCAGATTATCTTACAATATAATGAGCTGTTATACTAATTTGGATCTATGGCAAACTTCAAGTGAACGCAAGCCTTGGTGGTAATTATGTAGGCTTAGTTATTGTCTATCTTTTTGTCATGAGTTGTGACTAATTCAATATCTGACTTTTTAGGGACAATATTGCTGCTATGTACTTCTCAGATGATCAACAAGAACAAAGCTGTAATAAACGTCATGGTACAATTTCATCGACTGGGAAAGAAATACACGCTAATGGTAATAGTAATTGCTTCTACATTGTGTAATTATTATTCTGCAAGTTAATTTGCTATATACAAATTTAAGTTTTCACATAATGTCTAAATCCTTTCAGGTACTGGAGTCGTAAAAGAGCATGGCGACAATGTTATAAATAGGTAAGGTTAATTATGATTTTATTCTGTATCATTAAATAAATAAAAAAAGAAATTAAAATATATAGATTATACATTATTCAGATATTATACTTCTTTGCAGGAGTACAAAACAATGTAGTCATTGTAAAATTAGTGAACCGCATCCACCTTCTTGTACGCATCCTTCTGCTGCCACGTCAACCTCGTCATTCAAAACCGCAGTCACCGATAAATCTAATGATGTTCTCCATGATGGTGGATGTATTCAATTTATAGACCGAGGAGGACAAGACACTGGGAAATTCTACGTAGGGGCCTCTGGCTTTCTAAAAGATGACGCCTATGAAGTTATTATACAGTTAAGAAAAAAGGAAGCAGATAAAATCGGTGGAAACATTACTCCAGATAAAAATGTAACTGAGACAAATGCTTCGGTATCGGTAAACAAAGAAAAGGTAGAATTAGATATCCAGTCTTCTTCAGTTCAACTAACTAATACAGCTATCGATTCTTCTAAGGCAAACAATCTAAATGAATCACAACTGCATAAAATGCCACCAACAGAAAAGTCTGCTTCATCTTTAATAACAAAGATTGACTTAGTACAAGATCTAATGGCAAATCAGGATAATAATCTGTCACCACAAAGAGAAGAAAATGAAAATTCCAAACAGAACAAAACTACAATAGAGTCTGCAGTATTAAGTGACAAAGGTGTGTCAACAACTTTTCGTGATTCTTTTGCAATTCCAGATAACGTGCCAAAATCGGACCCTATTTCTAGACCAGCTACCTCAATTTATACCCAGACTACGCAAAATTCTCCACCCATACCCGTGCGTTATCTTAGTTCATCTACGTCCACAACATACATGAGCCCGCCGGATTTAGTTTTACCTAGATACTTAAGAAAAAATAGCTCGGATACTTATGACGATACATATGAATTGGTTTCTAGTAATGTTAATTCACAAAACATGAAATGTAAAACCTCCAAATGTGGAAAATGTAAAAAGCCAGATAAAAATTCCAACGCTGATACACCACCAAATACTATTAGAAGTAATCAAACAACGGACAATTTCGTCAGTGAGCAACCGCACAAAAAATGCCGAGGAACTGAAAATAGACATACAAAGCCTAAATATCATAAATGCGCAATTCGTTCGGAGCCCAAAATTTGCAGTAAAAAGAAGTTCAAACGAAGTTCTAGTGACAACAAACCTATTTGTAGTCGTAGCAATTATTCTACACTATCTAATAAGAGAAGTAGAGTTTCCAATAATTTAGCTAAAATGACCCTGAATCCAGTGATTGAAAACTATGTTAAAAAATTATTAGCTTTAAACAAAGATGGTTTGAAAGCAATAGAAGTAGTAAATCAACAGTGTAGTGGCATTACTACTCCAGGTAGTTCGATTATTGACGTCCCCAGCAATATTAACAACAACAAGCCTATGGTGTGTAACAAAATATCTCTAGAACAAATCAAGAATAGTCTGAAGGAATATATACTGAAGAATGTTGAAAACGGAAAAATTAATTCAAAAACCACTGGAAGCCAAACTGAAAGAAACCTTAAGCCATTGTTGAAATCTGTTAGAAAAAGACCTGTGCATAAAGTAAAATCATTGAATATTTCTAAACATTTGATCAAAACAAACAAAGATCAGCGTCGTCAATCTGCTCAAAGTACAATAATAACTACATCGCCTTGTTCTATGATTTCTAGAAAAGAGAAAAAAAGCCAACCTTATGCTAGGTTTGAACGGAGTAAGCCTGGAAGTGGAAATTCATCTAGTCCTAGACATATGGGAATTGACCAAGGATCTTCAAACAACACTTCAAATACAGAAATAAATAAAATTTGGAGAAAACCAATGCGTGGAGATAAAATAAAAGCCAGTCAAACTGCTACTAAAATAAATACAGCATACAAAAATTGCCCGTCTACGCTGGAAATGCGTCGCCAATCTGAAGCTTACCCGTTTCCATCTCATAAAGCAACTATTACATCTCAATCTTCTGAATCAGAAGCATCCAATGCCATATTGCGAAACTGCTCTACACCGCCCATTAGTATTTCAACCCAAACTAACCAGGTCGACAGGGAAGTCGAATTCATGAAATTAGCGGAAAACAAACTTCAAAACATGGAAAAAATTGCAGATTTAACTGAAAAATGTACGCAACGTGTGTCTAATCTTGCTAAGGTATTAGAAGAAGTCAGAAAAAATAAGTCACTGGCGTACAGTCAAATTTCTACATCAGATACCACATCGGACTCAGATCAAAAATCAGATAAAAATGTGCAGGCAAATAACAATCGAGTGAGCGCTTTTAATCCTACTGTTGTTGAAATTCAAACATTCACAGAAGCGTTACCATCTCGGCCAACGAGTCCTCGAGAAAAAAATAAACATGACGTCAGTAATTCCTGTTCGTATGTGCCAATTTTGATGGAACTTCCTAAACCGGATTCATTTAAAACTCCATCCCCGGTATCCTTTTCGACAGACAGTAATAAGTCCGATGTACATATTGCTGTCGAAAGTCAGTTTATTAAACACAGGGGAAGGCCACCACCTGCTCTTACAAGAATCAATTTAAAACATCCTGAAGGCTTCGTCATTCCACATGAATTATCAACAGTACTTGAAGTTGAATCTCCAATGAGTGTAAAACTTAAAAGTTATACGACGCCGATTGATGACAAGCATGAAGTTTCAAGGGCTGAAAGCTGTAACGATATTAATTTTAACCAAATGGATGACATACAAATTACTGCTCATACTGAAAATAATCCCATTGATCCCAACCTTCTATTGAATAAATTAAATATTTCTAAAAAGAAGCACAAAACAAAATTTTCTGACTCTTCTGATGATTCAAAGTTAAAGATGATGGACTTAAAACATTTTAATGAAATAATGCTGAAGCCATTCATTACTCTACAGGAATACGCAAAGCAATATCATCTGGAGGAACCAGAAGAGGGAATTTCAAAAGATGAAAACGTGAATGAGGATCTTAGTTCACTCCACTCTGAGGTAAGTCTTCCCGATGTTATGGCTGAACTGTTGAAAAGAAAGTTAATTAGTGAACCATTTAAATTTGAGACAACATCCAATGTAAACTCGACAACGGTTTCCTCTGAATCTACTATGTCAATGCTTGCTTTATCAAAAGCACACAAAGACAAAAGAAAAGCAGCGGTGTTTCATAAAAATAAAGAAAATATTGCAGAGACTTCTGAATCCTTGAGTATTTCATCAAATCCAGATTTAGAACAAGTATTCCAGAAACTTGGAATGGGCTGGGCTTCCTCTACGCTGAAAAAGACTAAGGAGAGACTTGCCTTATCTTCTTCTTCTAATACATCCAGTTCTAGTATGCCTCAATGTAAAATGAAAAGTTTTAACTATCATGATGTTCCGGAATTATCTAAAGACTCCATTATATCGTTGTTAAATATGTCACATAAAGAAATAAGGAAGGAAGGGAACAGGGATGAGCCACAAAGTGAAAATTCATGTGACTATCCAAGAAACGCACTACAGCAGACATCCCTCTCAAACTCCATGACTGTGAAAGAGTTTCTAGCGAATGAACTTGCGAAAAAGATAACATTTTCAAATAGAACTAACCGAAACGCTACAGAAGATGAGTTCATATCTCTGTGTGAAACTAAAATGCCCGAAGAATTGAAGCATTTGTCACAAAAGGCCGAAGAAAAAGAAAAATCTATTGATAGCATTCCAAGTGGCACTAACAACCGTGCGCGGACATCGACTCCTGTCCAGATTTATAAATCAATGACTTATCATTCGAATTCTAGTTCCAATACGTCCAATGGGTTGTTTAGTAACGCCGACGACTTGTCGTCTGTCAAAGTTACTTCTAACTCAATGAAGAATCATTCCACATCCGATAAGGATGACCTAACCATTCCAAATTATAGTCTTAAAACGAGAAAGGGACTTTCTGAATGCAGTAAAAGTGATTGATATTTTAATGTACTTGTTGTTATTTATGTTATATACTATTACCTATTATACCTATTATGAAATATTTTATGATTGTAACTTGACATGGTGCACTAATTACGCTATTGTAAATTTAGAAAAATGTATATTTGGAATAAATCAATGTGAGATATAATCTAATCTTGTTTTGTGTGAATGAAACGAAAATAACAACTTGCACAATAATTAGAGGACCAAAGTGTGCCCCCCCGTCCCCCACCTTGGCAAAAGCCGCCGCAATACGTGTTGCAGTACATGGCTTTTTTTTAGCGAATGAATCATGTGACTTCCTACGTATATAAATTCCCCGAGTAAATGATATGTTAGGAATTCGTGAACTCTAAATAGTAAAGCTCTGGATATATTGCAATCCAATACATAATTTAACTTGGTTAAAAAATCGGCTCGGCTCTTCGGGAGTGTATTTATTTTAGTGATGCTAGGCATGACGACATTGACGACTGCAGCATCGAGCTACATTATTGTGGTGGTGTGATTCTGTCGGTTGTGCGATTCTCGGTCTCGCTACCCAAGAATTCCCAAGAAGAATGGCTTGGTTCCCTGTCCTCCGATCTTAGTCCCGTCTGGTGCTGTGCCGATTCCGAAGTTAGAGAAATAGTCGAGTCACGGAAAAGGTCATCGAATGCTTATAAACCACAAGTCGGGGCAACAGCTAATATAGTCTGTAATTATAATATACGGGGTGGATTTTCGTAATGGAGTTGTAGCTACGGGAAAACGCTCCGAGAAGACCATACTTTAGTTTTTAAAATATTATGTTGACCTGCATTTTGGACAAAATTTACAGTCTGCAATAAAGTGGTCAGTTTACACTTACACTTTTGTTGATGCCAATCGATCCTATTTCTAATAAGGATCAAAAGATTAACTGAGGTAAGCGTACCTACCTACTTTTCAAGCCCGAAATCACAAAAATATTTTCCCATATATTTTGTAGGAAATGTGACTCGCAAAAGTTGCAACTTATATACAAGTGCAGTCCCACTGCATCGTGAATGGAGTTATTAACATTTGTCATCCTCTGCTATTTTACTGGTGTAACGGAGCAGACAGATTATCGTGATAATAGTCACGCTGAACGCTCCGCACGACAAGCAGGTTTGGATTTTGTAGTAGGTATAATTTGACGACTCGGTGGCGCGTTGGTCAGAGACCCTGACTGACGAGCCGAGGGTCCCGGGTTCGATCCCCGGCCGGGGCAGATATTTATTTGGCAGATAAATATTTG
>DWLO01000902.1:0-17115 GCA_018245335.1 Dalla quadristriga | reverse complement strand
GTGCGGTACCTTTTTTTCATGTCACTGCAGAAATAATTAACATTTAATAGTCATAATTGGTATCCGTGTAATTTATTATTTGTGTATGATTGTGACACTGGCAAATAAATACTTTCTATTCTATTCTATTCATCATATAAAAGAGATGATTGTTGTAAAAATTGCTCGAGTCCGTGCAGACTGCCGCATCGCCGCTGCGGACATTTCGTTCACTCCGTTCACTCCGTTCCGGCTGAACTAAACCGCCGCTAATTAACTCTAGTCTTGTAGCGTAATCGTTTTATCCATGCGATTCCCTTAGTCTCCCATTTCGTACGACGTTTAGCAAAGTTACTCGAACGACTAGTAAGTAGGTAGGAAAGTACTATTTTCTTTTTCGTGGCGAACACAAACGCCTTCACTAATCATTACCTTCACTAAAGCCCCTAAACAATGACAGAACCATTGTACGGTTTTCACAGGGCGGTACACACGACTATTTCCGGCATGAAGTCATTTTTGCAAAGTGTGGCTAGGTAAGCACTGATCATACTTAGGCAGCCAGAGGCAATCATCTCAGTCCTAAGGAGTAGCAACATAATCTGTCACTAACTTTTAATAGAACTAGTACAAACTGAGCTAACATAATATATCTACTAATACTGCTACTAACGTATCATATTAATAACTAAAAGAATTCGGCTGCACGGTTTTGGTACCATTAGTTGATCAGATGATGGAGCTGGAAGTGCACCTTACCTTAATCAGTCATATTCATAGCCAAACTACAGGGCTTTTACATGAATTTTTAATTCTAATGAAGATGTGACGCATTCTTAAGAGGGCCTATCACCTTGTTAGATGTGATAATGTTAAAATGTGCGAGCGAGAAAGATGCGAGACATGACAGGCCTCTTAACGCAAGCGTGATTTCTAGTTTCTATTCATACTAAAGGTACACTAATAACTGGTATTCATTTGAGCCACCTAATCCGCAGCTCTTCGTTTAAAATACAGGTAAGCGCTGTGGATTTTTCAAACACACGTGCCATAATAATCACTTGCTCCAGCCAGCAAATGAAAACACGACGAGGAAACAGGGGCCCACAAACTACAAGAAAAATGTGACACGAGTCTCCCGTGGCGCATTGACTAATGATGTGTGTGTTAGAGGGATCCGTAAATCTTCGTATTCCTGAAAGGTCGACCGAGCAGCCTGTCTTTTATGGTGGGTGGTAATATACTGTTTCACAAAAGTATTCAGCACATTTCCATAAATATATTACACCTGGTAGCGATATCTTACCCGCGCAGGCCACACAAGTTAACTCATAAAACTTTATTAAATCTGCCGTCTATGCGGCCTCTGCGAGTGCGTCTGTAATATTCTACACCGGTCACGTGCACAGCATCTACAAACTTCGTCTTACATGGCAGCATTTGGATAGGAAAACTAATATCAGTTTTCGATTGATCTCTTTATCCGCATGCGGGTCAGTTAAGGACTCATATAAAGTGTCTATAAAGTATGTTTTCGCTACTCACTCTTGTATTATCGTAGCAATTACGAAAATTTAAATGTCTGTCTGTGATATTGTGATGTGTAAAAGTAAGGCCATTAATTAATTGAAATGTTTTATTTATGTGACACCTAAACAAAATCAACTGTTTTCTGAATTTTTGTATGTCTGTGTCGTATATATATCGTTGTTTATATCTTCGCGATAATACAAAGAGACTACTCTTGTGGCGACCAACAGAATCTTATCCATAAATAAAATTGGAGCGGCTTGTCTGTCATATTAAAATTAAGGTCAATAATTGAATGGCATATGATATTTATAAGACACTTAAACATATCAACCGTGCGTGTGTCGTTTTTTTTGTCGCGAATAGGCTCCGAAAACGCTGAACGGATTTTGATGCAAAATTTCGGGAATTGTAGATGTAATTTTTGTATGATGCAAATTTTTTTAATAGGTTAGTAAATAACTCATCCTCAAATCTTTCTTTGAGCAATGTAGTGGATTACCTACGTTTCTTTCCACAGTTGTGAGCCACAGTACCTACCCTGTAGATTTTTTTTCTTTTGTGTTACAGTGGCCCGATAATTCACCCTACACTCGTAGGGTAGCATTACGATTTACTCACATCGTCACGTACAGAATAATCGTAGTCTATGATAATTGTATGTTGAGGTATTTTTTATGTGTACACTGTATGTTTTGTGAGTCAAATGAGTTACGGTAAAAACAAGTACTTAAGTAAATTAACTAAATACAAAACGTGATTAATTAAAGGCAGAAGTCCGAAAAAGCGTTAAAAGTTTATCTTTCCCACCAGCTACGTTGATAAATCTTAACTAGCGACGGTAAATTCTACTTCCAAGCGCTTTCCAGCACGCGAACTCTTACCTACTGCATTAATTATAGACACTACTCATACTTAGGTATGTAGGTACCTACCTACTTACATAATTGTGTCATTCGTTTCACCTTATGTACATTGCGTGCCAGTGATACATATGCAAAACTGATGTTTGATTACTCCACGAACAATTTACATGTACATGTGTATCCCCTATTATGGCGCGAGTTGCACGCTCTTTTCTGGAGAGCCGGAAGCCGGAGCCTTTTCACTAGTTGGATTGATATTGATTTTTTGGAAAAAAAATTACGGACCTATATTTTTCGTTTTTTTGCACGCCTGGAGCGCCCTATGGTAAAACTGGCTTCGAATGTACGTGTGGCTGTGAGGACTTCACTGAGTGCATGGACGATTGCGTCGATTGAGTCTAAAGGCTGACCAGAAAAATAAGAACTCCTGCGTATGCGCATATTCGGGCCTATCATCTATGTTTGATTGGATATTATGATGGTTATGAGTATTAGTGCAGCCAAATAAATACATCTGAAATGTTGGAACTCTAATGGGGGTTTGCCAAAGAAAATTATAATTTGGTACTTTTAGATTTATTTAACCACAAACTTAAATATAAAAATGAAGTCATCAACCAATACATAAAAAGTTAGAAAGCCTCGTTATAAAACATGCAAAGTTAGTATTATACTTTTATGATATCGGATTGCAAAAAAATAAGAAAGAAACATTTTTCCAATTGATATTTTTGCTAACCCAAACTTCCATAAAATTGCTTTACGCCTTTTTAATATTCATATAGCGCCGCGAAAATGTACGGCTATAATAAAAGCCGATCTTTATTCATATAAATTATAAACGGCGCTGTAAACGGCATTCTTGTATTTTATTTTTGCACGCTAGTATTTTATTTTCACACTAAAGAGCGCCCGCGACTTCGTCCCGTGAAATTTAGAAATACAGAACACTTCAACATTGAAAAAAATTCAATTTTGACAAAAATAAAATGGCAATGATTGTTTTCGCCTTTTATCTGTCAAAAACTAGGTATACGAAAATTAAAATAAGTCTAAATGTCCGTAATTTTAGTGTCAATAGCGATATCGAAGCACATTTTTCAAAAGTCTACCTAGACTTTTACAATCATTGAAAATTTTAGAGTGTGCGAGTGAGAGAGATGCGAAATGTGAGAAGCCTCTTGAGGAAAAGTGACGAGCGTACAACTGCTCTCAAAATAATTTCTCAGATATGATCCGGATTATTCATATGATAATAGCTTTTCTACTGGGAGCTCAGGGTCTACTTAAGTCTACAACGAGGCTAATAAACCAAGTATCGAGAGATTTCAGGTCCCTTGGGGGTTGCTGAGATATGACACGAAGTATCGTAACGTAATGACTTTGCTCCTTCGAGATTTTAGGGGTAACTCTTGGAATTAAACTTCCATCCTTTTACAATAATTCCCATTTTTTTTATGGGAATGAGATAGCAAACGAGCATGCAGCTCCACCCATCCGCTGCCGCCCATGATATTTTTGACAAACCTCGAATAGGACCGAAAAAGGAACAGGGGATGTTATTCTAGTTAGTATGAGATGTTAATAGGAATGTAAGTTGGTCAGTATTCGTTAGTATAAGGACTGTGGGAGAAAGGAGTGTAAGCGACTTTAAATTCTGTTAGTCCGTGTTAGTGATAGTCCGGTTAGTAGCGGTTAGAAGTCCTATTCGAAGCTGGTCACAGATGCGTTGCTACCCTTGAGGACTAAGGTGGTCGCCTCTTGTATGGTCGCCTCTTCATATATCTTAGGAAATATGACTTTGTTGCTATCGCTAGATCGAACTGGATTGGTGGCGGTGCTCCACGAAACTGTTCGCGCAATATTTCTTGCCGCACACGCGTAAGCTGTGGGATGGGCTTCCGTCTGAGGTTTTCTCAGCGGACTATGACATGGGGTTCTACATAAGAGGCGCAAAAAGAGCTCTCCTTCAGGGCCGGCGACGAATTGGCGACTCCTCTGGTGTAGCGAGTGTCCAAAGACAACGGCGAATACTAACCATCAAGTAGCCCGTCAGCTTGTTCGTAAAAAAATCGAAGAACTGTGGTGGAACCAATCTTAGAAAGCAGCTTATGTTTAGGTGGGAAGGTGTGGTTATGGGACACATACAAGTTGCCTTGATTAGCGTTCTGCGTTTAGGGCACTCACAAACTAGAGGCGCCCATCTCAGCCCTAGGTAGATTATGCCAGTAAGAACATTATCTGTGATCAACTTTGACTCCGGTAGTAAGCTGATCTGTGTCTACTATCGACTTCTACCTACTGCTTCGATTGGCTACTCCATCAGGAGGCGACTGCATGACACGGGTCTCTCTTCACACGGGCCTGGAGCGTATGCTACCACGCTGTTCCAGTACGCAGAGCTGTGATTAAGAAAAAGTACAATTTTTTTAACTCTACAGCATGTCTACTGCAAAAAAAGGCTCGGATAAGGCGCGCATCCTTGGTAATCAGGGTGCGGGCCAGCTCCAATGCCGTCCTGGCGATGATCGGAGAAAGACTAGGCTGTCCCGATATCCGACACTGCTGCGACATGTCACAGGGGTAGGGTAGCAGCAAGTCAGATGTCGTGCTTCTATAATATTCTTATTTTAGTGTATCCATTTTTACTGATTTAATCAAAATTTTTAGTTATTTTAAAGTAAGTTAATTGACTGTGATGTTTAAAGATGTGTTTGATTTGTGATTATGGGTCCTGTAATTGACAAAGAATGATGAATAAATAATAACTATTCACAAATGAATCGTGCCGAGGTCCAGGTACACGTCTGCGCCGTCCTCGGTGACGCTGGCCGCGATCAGCGCGCACAGTGCTGTGCGCAGTCCGATGTGCTCGATCTTCAGGTTGCTGGACACCACCTGCGACAGAATTTATACAATAGGACATTATAAAAATAATAATAGACGCTACACACGCACACACCGCACACCCAAGACCAGAGTAGGTACAAACATTTATCTGCCAAATAAATGCCTGCCCCAGTCGGAGATCGAACCTGGGACCCACGGCTCGTTAGACAGAAACACTGACCTGTGTCGTGGTAACGGAAGCAAGTATTTTTTTCAACTATTGTAAAGCACAGAAACTTTGTTCAGCTCAAGACATGTTTATTGGTTAATACAAAGTTACAATTGAACCTCAACGTATCGTACTTCAACTAATCTATCGGGGTTGTTGATATTCATTCATAAGCCACCGAGTAAGTAAAGCTATACGCATTGATCACATCACATACCTCTTCACCATTCCGCATCGTGAACAAGTCCTTCGCCACCTCTTCCCTCATAAGACCTTGCAACACCGTGCAAGTCATCATCTTCAAACTTATGTCAATACGCTAAAATGAAATACGTTCAAATTAGTCGTGAAAAGCCGTAAACTGTTATTAGATAAGTATCTACATAGGCCGAGTAAGTACTGACTCACAGTCGATAAGGAACATCTAAATCTGTTTCACTAAGCCATGTCGAATCCTCGTAGAAGGTCATGACAGCTAGCTGAATTCGGGAAATATTTGATACGCGTGTTAAATCAAAACCGACGATACAACGGAGATAAGACTCAACTCGAAAATAGTTGTAGCTGCCCTTAGATTAAAATTATCAGGAAGCGTATATCGCGTTACAGAATAAAGGGCTAGTTGCAAATTGACGAAAACATTCAGCCAGACAATTACAATTATTGAATAGTGCATGGGCTAGCTAGTTGCAAATTCACGTAAACATGCAGCCCCACAATTACAATTCTTGAATAGTGCATTTTTATAATCAAATCATATTGCATATAATAGTGCATTTATAACCAAACATCAGGGACAGTGACACGTACTTATACCTACTTAATATGAAATTGCTATGTTATTGCATCGCGTGCAAACAAGACCATACTTCGTGAGCCACTAGCGAAACCTGTGATGCTGAAGGGCTTTTAGGAGTTTGGCAAATAAGCTTACCACACAGTTACGCTACCTACCGTTTGCGGTTATGAAGGTCACATATTAGTATGGAAAAAGAGTAGCGCCTCTAGCGGCTACTTCACATAACTTAACCCAATAGTTCCCGCAGCGTAACGCTTACCTGAGTAGTAGCGTGGTGTGCGGGGCATATTTTCATACAAATTCGGTATTATGAGTTACACTTTTGACAGTAGCTGTCGTTTTCTACAGCCGGGCTCGGTTTTGACGTTACCGTGAGCGACGCTGAAAACGGCAACTCCTAATAGTGGTACCTACTGCTTCAGTAATCATAGGTTTTTAAATCAAACGCAGTCACGTAACAACGATACAAGTAACGTATCTAACTTTTTTGAATCAATCAAGTAGCCGCTATTACTCTAAGCTACAATAAAGGACCTGGAGATACAATAAAGGCGTTACCTGGAGAATGTTGAGCAGCTCCTGCATGAAGTCTGCGTTGAGCATGGCGCGGGTGCTAACGTGGTAGTTCTGCAGGTTGATGTAGCACTGCACGGCCAGCCGCTGCGCCTCTATCGGGTTGTCTTTGACTGGACAACGAAAAGGTCGCTCAAACTGCTGTATACGGTTCGCAGTTCGCCCGGGACAGTACCACCTCTACACCCAATTTCTGCCTTAAATAACTGTTTTTCAACAATTAGGTTTCGGTCGGAAATGTGTGGATGCCGATAGTAATACAAGAGGCGACAGTCAGTCCTCAGGAATATGAACGTATCGTTCGAATTGGACAAATACTAAAGATTATTAGCTGAACGATTACTAACAGCACCAACTCACACTAACAGTCTTCACACCTACAGTCCTTTGACTGACTAATACTAAGCAACTAATATTTCAATTAATACCTACCTAATTCTAACGACTAGCTAACTACAGAACTAACAGTACCTCGTACAATCGTTGAGGACCGCTACGAATCTAGGTGATGTAGAGGGAATGTCACCTTCCTTTGCCAAGGGTTGATCTCACAATTCTCCATTATTCATATGCGAAGAGAAACAAACTTACATTTCTTGTTAATGTTCCTCAAGGAAGCAAAAGTTTTTGGTTCGATGACGCTGAAGGCAGCCTTGGGTATGATGCGGCAAAGCTCCGCAAGGGCGCGCAGCGAGTTCATGCGGATGTAGAACCATACCGCCGCATCGTCGCTGAGGATACCTGGCGATTGACTTACGAGTTAGCGTTTCTTCTATCAGGAAACCTACCTACTAATGTGACTGACTTAGAGACTAAGTTTCCAGCCCCGTCCGTGGATGCTATGGGCATCCATGAGCTGCAGTCGCTACTTTTAACCTGATTTTGAAAGAAAGAAAGAAGATTTGCTTCTTCATTGGCAAAAAGTATTACTTTCTACAGTCTCAAGTCAATAGGCACGTTTCGACGTTTCTCGGTCATGACTTTGTTAGACGTACAAAATACGAAATCGAAAAGTCGGATATTTTTAGACGAATTATGAAGTTATTTGTAGTCAAAATGGGCCTATTAGTTTGAAATGACTATAGTGGAGACATATACTGGTGAGGCATTTTTTAAGGACTTCCATCCGTTGGTTACTTGTGTAACTGAAGACGAGCAACGGACAATGGTAGCCATTGTCCATGCGTGTAATGACTTAACTGTAGAGCAGAGCAGAGCGTTAGTAGTATACTGGTGGGCCATATTTTCAGAGACTTCTACCTGGGCAGACAATGCTAGCCATTATCCCAGCGTGTAATTTAGCCTCATAGCAGAGCAGAGCAGCGTAACTACCTTCACGGGTACATTACATGTTCTCACCACAAAGAGCCTCTATAATGTTGGTGTCGGACATCCGCACAGCCGAGGGCAACAACTTGGTCATGTTGGCGACGCCCATCGCTGCGTCAGCCAACAGCTCCACGTTGGAGCTGAGCAGTTGGTGACAGAAGACCAGGTCTGTTCCCGTCTCATATAAGGCCTGGAAATTATAAGAAATATTCATACTTATTCATATTCATATATTTATTGCATTTCATGATATTTGTTACAATAGGTGGTTAAGAGCAATCGTCATTACAGAAATCATAATGACTCCGTGAACCCTGTAGGCAGCAAATAAGATTCGAGTAAAGGAAAAGTCCATAGTCCGCCACGCTGGTCAAGTGCGAATTGACAAACTCCACATTACTTTAAGAATATTATGGCAATGGCCGATGTTTTCTATCACCGCTAAATTTATATTTTTAATTGCGTAAACCGCACATAGCTTAGAAGACATAGGTAATCATAGCCTGGGATTCTAATTAAACCACATGTGCATGTTACATGATCTGACGCAGATCAGTTAGCTCAGAGTAAATCAATGATTTATTAGAAATATTCACGTGCACTTACGTCTCTGCCATTACAAGTGAAGGACATTTTCGTCAGTACTGCTAAACAGTGGGGTTTCATCGCTGGGAGAGCCATCTCTAGATATGCAAGGAGCCTAAGGATACAGCCAGACTGATACAGATGCCAGGCATTTTCTTCAGTTTCCACGTCATTGCGAAGTACTCCGAGCACCAGAGTGTGTACATCTCGAAACTCGTAGGACTGAAATCGAAGAATTAATGTGATTAGATGACATGCATGTACGAAGTCAGATACAATCACACAAAATTACATCATTAGAGGAACTAATCAGTAAAAATACTTTGTTGCCAAATAAAAAAGATTGGGCTAATAAACTAAGTCCTTAGAACAAATACTTACTAGGGTTTACCTTTTATGTATTTTCATACAATAATGTAATGTAGGAGGTAGGATTCCTTCAGTGAAGAAATGACTGTTTCGATCGCCCGCGTTTCATTTACCATCCATACCACTTACCTCCAAGATATCACAAAGATCTAGAACTCCCGTCGAAGCACGGAACGTCTTTTGGACAGTCAAGTCATTGTACCGGCAGATGAGCTGGTTGACAGTCTTCAAGGCCGCGTGTTGGATCGCCAGATATTTGCTCTGCATCAGGGCCAACACGGACGGCCAGCTGAACTGCTGGTTCTTTGTTACTTCAGAGGCACATACGGGGTCATCGAGTAGATTACTAAGGGTCTGGAGAGAACATATTGAGGGAATAAGATTTCGTAATTGCAATGGCGACACCTAGTGTTATATTGGCTACCATCTACTAGTAGCTTACTGCCACCACACCGGCGTCTCGACAAATGATAGTACTAATGACAGCCAGTGAAACCTACTGGTAAAAGTAATTCTTGGACTGAAATCGAAAACTAAGTAAATACCTACACCAATTGCTTTTGACAATGTTAATAACTAACCTGCAAACAGTTCTTCTGTACGTCAGGGTCGAGACTATTCTTCATCCTGTTACAAAGACTGTTCAGTATATTCGCTGACACCAGCTGCTCGCAGCCAAGAGGCTCTCTGGTCAGCTCCGACAAGACTAGAGATGCGAATTCAAGAACAAATACATCTTCAACCTGCAAACATAACAATTTGAATACAACACCAAGCATAGCGAAATATTTATCATAGAATTGGTTGGCTTGGGGCTAGGTGACCGACCCAAACTCTTATGTTAGTGTGGTGCCATCCAGCTACTGGACAAGAGATGGCGCTACACGTGCCCTGAATCACGCCATCGAAGATTTTAAATATCTGGCACATATACAAGTTCCGAAAGAAGGGGAGCACGGCCTGCTCCCCAGGCATAATCACCATGCCTGGCAGGAGATCTCCCACAGTGTCTTATTAAGAAACACTGAAAATTCATTTTTATTAATTTCAACACACGACTGAAAATGGTATTTACTTTGGCTTTGTGGCGCTTTAAGGCCAGTGCACTCCGTCGGTTTACTCCGGACTGAGAGACTCCCTGAAAGCCTCCGATAAGGCTTATCGGCAACAAGAACATGAAACGACCACACTACCTTCACAAGCATAAAGGCTATCTTCCTCAAGTTCTGCGGGTTGGCCAGCACTTGCTCCGGGCCGCGAGGCAGCTGGCACATCTGCGCCAGGGCCTTCAGAGCGAACCGTCGTATGTTGAGCTCCGAGTGATCCACATGGGGCAAGATATAGTGGATGGCGTTCAGGTTGAACAATACGTTGCGGTTTATCATGTCTTGGGCGGCGAACTTTGTGACTGCTCGAAGAGTCTAAGGGGAGGTGCAAAAAAACGTCTTTAAAGGTTACCACTATACACCGGCTGAGATCACATAACCTGGATGGCGCTCTGCAGGTGGTCCCTGTTTCGTTACATAACAGTCTCGGGTTATCTCGGGATTATTCGGGTTGGCCTCTCCACACTGGAACAGCATGGTGTACAAACGGGACCTCTTTAGCTGTGAAAAACGCATGTCCTGCAGTGGGCCGCTAAAGGGTTGCAGTCATGTTATTTTATAGACACAGATTGAGATAGGTAGGTACCCGATTTTTACTGGCCTCTGATTGGTTGAGTTTCTGAACATGTAGTCCTAGCCTCACAATGTTTCTTTATGTGGTGTGTCGTGGTGTCGCCGCTTTTCTGCGCGTAGTGCGTGTAGTATCCAACGTTAATTATGTTATAGAAATAACAGAGTACTGGTGGTACCTGACACAATATCTCCGGCTCATTAGATTCCAAGAGGAGAATCGACGTGTGCGCACTCTCCGGTGTGATATTGTATGGATGGAACGACAGGTCCTTCTTGTCTGCCGATCTATTTTCCCTTTCTTTTTGAAGTGGCTTCGCCATTTTAAATTAAAGTTTACCTCGGTACTTGTGAAAACCTGTTGTAAAATTATTTATTGAGTGTATTGTGGTGTTTTTACTTCAAAGTTTTCAGTAATTTGAAATGTCAGTATGTAGTCATTTCAAAATTCAAGCACAATACTTCTTAATCTCAGATAAAATAAAAGGGAAAAGTATAAAAATACTGGCCGAAAACACTAACTTTATACACTTTTTTTGTTTTGACTCCTTCATTTCCTGCGACATTCGACAGTTGGATTGGTGGGTAATGTCATCGAGGATTTGTGAATTGTATTTTTGATCATGTAACCAGAAATGGGTAGAAATATATTGTTACGGTCAATAGGCGCATTAGCCAGGAAGTTCAGAGTTCTTCAGGAAGTCTGGATCTTGCCACGGTGGGGCAGAGGGGGCGTGGCCGCGGCTCCTCTGTGGGCGGTAGATATTCTGGTGCTGATTGTCAAACTGTGGTCCACATGTGCTGTTGCATCTGTAAGGGTTCTGATACCACCAGTCATGAAGAGTTTGTATGGAGAGACAGTACTGGCAAGTTACTAATTAAACTATTATTATTATTAGTAGGTAGGGACCTAGTTCAAATAACTGGTCTTTCACCCGGTGTGGTGCTGGGCCCACTCTACTTCCTAGGATAGCATATACATAGGTAGTTTCCGCTCTCCCCGGGTTGATTGTAAAAGGCAAGTCTTCTTGTATAACATACTGGATTCACAACTCAGTCACTCACTATCCAAGCGAAGAGCAGTGGATATGGCCAGACTTCTGGTATTTACTAAGCGTGAAGAAAATTCTCTAATTTTTAAAAGCACCGCCTTATCGAGCGGTGCTTTTAAAAACTGTTTACGACATCTTCCACCAGATAACCGGCGCAGCGCGAGGACTCGGTCGCGAGCTGGCCATCCAGTTCGCGGAGCTCGGCGCCACCGTAGTCTGCTGGGATAAGGACACGACGCGGAACGACGCGCTGGTCAATGAGATATGCAGCAAGGATGGCGACGTATGTCTTTGAATTCCTGTGACTTTTTTCCTTAGGCTCCAACGAGTCGATATGAGTCTGGTTACAACTTTGACCAATCGCATGAGTTAAGCGACCTCGTTAGCAGTCGGGGGTTGGAGGGGTGAATTAGCGAAATTCCATTAATATTTCCGTGCATCGGACGGCACTTTCAGATGTCGATCTCGCTTATTATCATTAGATAACAGCCGTTAGGTACTTAGAGAGGTCGTTGGAGGGCACCAACATTCGGGTTGGCAACTAACCCGTTCACCGAACCTCACTGGAGCTGCGTGGTGGAGTAGGTACGCCCTTGACTCGCTCTGATAGAAGGCGCTTATCGTGCGTTATTATTCTAATGCTCCAGGCTTCAGGCTTTCGGCTGTGGCGAGAGGAACGGCCCCTGAGCGTGTGCTACTAATGGCTTTTAGCCAGCTAGCAACAACAATATCAAATAATTCTATATCTTTGTTACGATGATATACGTTTCGATTTCAGTGCTACGGCTACACAGTGGACCTAGCGGCGCGGGAGCAAGTGGAGGCGATGGGGGCACGGGTGCGGCGGCAGCTGTCGGAGGTGACAATGGTGGTCAGCAACGCGGGCGCGATCGCGTGCGCGCCGCTGACCAGCCTGCGACCGGAGGCAGCCACGAGGCTTCTCGAGGTCAACTTACTGGCGCACTTGTGGGTACGAATACGGTACGATAAACAGTGCACAGTGGGCATATGCGTTGCTGCTTCTGGGGACTGTAATGGCAGACTTTTGTATATATGTGCTCAGCGACCATACTTACTGACAGAAATCCAAATTGCTGGAACAAGCGGCAAGCAGGTATAGAGGACCACTTAGTATTTTTCCGAAGAGAGCCCCAATCTGGTTGTAAGCCTAAGGAGCAGCCGTTCTTGACTTCGCGTTAGGTTCGTGGATTTTTTTCTTAGACTAACGAGGTACCTATATAGGTTTTGATTTGCAAGAGACAGAACGCACGCAGACCTAAGTAGCTATCGAAACTGATCGAACTTACTCCAAAAAATCGTTACAGCTTACCGCGTTACTGAATCTGTCAGGTGATCCAAGCGTTCCTGCCCAGCATGATCGAGCGGCGGCACGGCCACATCGTGGCGATCAACTCCAGCGCCGGCCTGATGCCGTGCGCCGACATGGCGCCCTACTGCGCGGCTAAGTTCGGCCTTAGAGGTATGACGAGATGCACGTATGACGTACGGAGATACCTACCTAGTCTTGCGGCGAAACTCCTCCCGCAAGGCATGTTCAGCATTCAGTGCTGCGATATTCGCAAATCTATCTGCAGTCAGTGGAGATGATTGTGAGCTTGAACTGCCTTGATTATCAAGGTATGAGGGTTGGGAGCGGCGTTGCTGGATCAGGAACAAAAAGGGTCGTCGCGTCGTATGATGAGTCTGATGAGCTGCGAGGTTGCGACCATTCGTATAGTTGAGGGACGAGGCTGCTTCTGCCGAAGGTCTGAACTCGATTCAGAACACGTATCCTTGTTCTAATCTGATAAATACTACACCACAAAACGAATTCCTGTCAGGCCTCATGGACTCGATAACCGAAGAATTGAGACTAGACATCTGGACAAAGAACATTAACACTACGTCCGTGTACCTGGGCACGGTAGCCACTGGACTGTACCCGACGCCTTCCCATCGGTTCACGTCTTGGTACTCCGAAATACCGGCTAAGGAGGCCGCGAGAATCATAATTGAAGGTAAAACCTAGTATTTGTTAAATCAGCGCCATCTTGCAGATATTTTGGGAACTAGGGCAGTGGCAAAATTCGTAGGTAGGTCGTTCGTAATTTTCCGCTAAATAAATAAATACCTACCTATTTAAGGGCTCATATTTTTCATCTAGCAACTACCCATCTCGTAATCCATGGTTGCTTAAATTTGTAGATCAACTTTCGTCCAACATTTAAAATAGTTGGACCATCATCCCATCGGAGGTCCAACTTTTTGCATGTAGCAGTAGGACCACTGCCCTGAACCCAATAAATTGGTACTATTAACTTAGTTATCATTTACAATTGAATTTAGAATTAGTATTTTTTTTGCAGGAATTCGCAAAAATCGCAAGACTATAAGCATACCTTCATTCATGAAGTTTCTAATACTTTTCAATAATCTTATGCCCTACAGAATAAGGATTATTTTCACTGATTTCTTCAGTTTTAAACATAGAGGATGGTTTTGCTTTTCTTAAATGAATATTTACAAAAACAATTATCATGTATTTGCCTCTTTTTAATGACAAGTTATTAGAGTTATCGGTTTACTGTAATAATTATGAATAATTTACATTGATTTGTAGAAATAATTTGGGTATTTCAAATTGGGTATATAAATAATGCTAATAGTATTCAGTGTTTTATTTTTTCATCTTCAATACTAACCGTTCATTATAATAATATGCTGTTGAGTATGGGTCTCTTCTACTCTCCTCCCAGGGTGAGATGGGCCGTCTCAGCGCATGTACTTTTCTCAAAATGTCCTTTGGTACGGCTATCGTACAGGCTCACTGTAAATCGGCATACTTTATACCCCTTTGCGAAAATTGCATCTCCATTGAGTGACATTCCGCACCGCTCAATTTTTAAACAATTTTAATCTGAGAATCAACATGTCTGCACAGAAATTCTGTGGAAATTCCCATGCATTTTCTTCTTTCCGCATTATTCACAGAATACTGATTTGGTCTAGAATCAAATACCAGATTGCCATGACACTTACTCACTACAATTGTGTGCACCTAATTTGTTACGAAGCACACTCATCCCACACTTTTCGCACATAGATATTTCTGTATGTTCAAGTAGATGTTGATCTTTGTCCTTTGCGTTTGAGAATTTAGTGTTACAGAGATCGCATCTATGGACCTTGACGGTTGCATGCTGCTGTGAATGCCGCACCAGGGTATTGCGAGTGGAAAAACTCTTTCCACAGTGCTCACACAGATGTACCTCCTGTAAATCCAGATGTCTTTGAATGTGCTGATATACTTCTTTCCGATTACTCCCAGTTAGAGAACAGATTTTGCACCTGAAATTAAGGTTTTTAAATAAATGTTAAGCTGACAACACAATAACATTACAAACGGCATAGGTTTTCAGTTTACAGATCAGAGGGACGGGACAGGCTCTTTTGCTATCTTATAACCATGCTCGTTTGCTATATTATAACCGTAAAAAAAAAAAAAAATTAAATCAGCCATCAGATGATTTTTTTTTATAAATTATAGCACAAGGAACAAGCAGATGGGGCCACCTAATGGTAAGAGGTCACCGTGGCCTATGGTGGACACTCGCAACACCATAGGAGTCGCCAATGGGTCGCTGGCTTTGAAGGAGAGCTCTCTTTGCACCTTTTTTGAAGAACCCTATATCATAGTCCATTGTAGAATACGTAACAATTTTTGAAGAACCCCATATCATAGTCCACTGTAGAAAACATAACAATTTTCAATAACTATTCATTATCTGCCGCAGGAGGGAAATAGTGGGGACAGGGGAGAACAAGAATATTTCCATGCTACCAAAAACAGTGTATGAAATATGCTGAACATTAGTAATAATCTGGGGAATCTAAACTTTAACACTGCTAATATTATAAATGATTTGTCTAGGGATGTTACCAATGTCATATTTGAGACATTTGTGGATGCAATTGTTTGGAATGCGAACATGCGAATACGAATGTGTGAATGAATATGTAGAAAACATAGAGACGTATGTAGAGATGATTCCTTAATGCCGATGTTAGGCCGGCTTCAATAAATAACTGCTCACTTGATACATTGGCTGGTAGAGCACTGAGGTACCAACGCACAAGGTATGCCAATTTATCATTATAATAATTTATACATGGTTTTCCACCAGTTCAATGGATTTTCTTAAGCAGCGTTAAGTCACACCTTTTACTTGTGGCGTCATGCAAGACATTCGCATTGTTTGATGTGAATGTGAGTGTTAATGTGAATGTATGAATAGATGCAAATCTTTCGCATATGCAAATGTGAATACAATCATTCGTAAAATCCCTGGTTTCAATGGGATCAATGTGAGAGAGTGCATAGAGATAGAGATAGCTTAAAGGCTGCACAATTCTGCTGAGCTGCAGGTAAGGCTTAATATTCAATTTCTTGAAACCTACCGCTTTCTGCAATTCAACACATTAAAGGTCATGCATTTCCCTTCACCAACAGCTTTCCCTTCCACAGCAGATATTATTATATCAAATTATTTACTTGAATAGATATCCTTCAATTATGTCATGCTTATCTTTTTTATGCTTTTTCAACTCTTCGTCTCCCATATAGGAGTGACCGCAAATGTCACACATTCTCTTCTGTGCAGCCAAAACATGTCTTTTAGCATGTCGGTATAGCTGGATATGTTCTTTGAAGGTCTCGCCGCATTCTTTACAACGATGTATGTTACCCATGAACACCATAGCCTGGTCTATGTTGCAAGATTTGCTATGCTGAAGAAGTAACTCTTGGTTTTCAAATTTTGTTCCACAATTACAAGTTAGTGGTTCTGCATCATTATGTATTATGTAGTGTTGCTTCATTTTAGATCTCGAATCAAAGAGCAAGTTGCAACGTATGCATGTTCTTAAAGCCATATCGCATATATTTAGATGGTGGCATAGCTTATCCATATTTTCCAATAATTCCCTACACCCGAAACATTTTACCCTTGTATCTCCATTCTTTGGACTTGTTTTCTTTGGCTCCGTTTCTTTCATAAGTATCTCTTGGACAACTTCAATGTCTGAGTCTAGAACATCAATGTCCATATTGACACATTTAGTTGGTTTAGTTAAAGATTCCTTCTTTTTTGGACTAGGTTGTTTGATTTTCTGATTTACAGTTGCTTTGTCTGTAGAAACTTCAGCAGTACGGTCCAACATGTTTACAATGGAAGGGATGTCATCTTTGCCGAGGTTATTCAGGTAGTCTTCGATATTGGCAGTGTTGTTCAGAAACTCG